>VDFB02047144.1:10570436-10627200 GCA_007258455.2 Sequoia sempervirens | reverse complement strand
ATATATAAGAGTGTTTTGTTGAGAAAATTTAGTGTGTGCATGGTGTGAAGGAAAGCCAGAGAAAGAGAAAGTGTGTGAACATTGATTTATTCATTCAATTTCATATTAGAGTGTGAAGAAGTTTGAGAGAAGTGTGAAGAAGGTTTTCTGTGCTTAATTGGAACTGTAATAAAGCTTGTGTAGAAGCTATTTTCTCAGTTCATACCCTGCGGATCTAATCCATATTTATTTTCCTTGGGAAGTGGGCCCTCTTGTATTTGAGCAGTGAGCTCTAGGTAGTGTGCCTGAATGCATGTGTATTCCCATTATTTTTCATTATACTTTTAACAGGGTATAATATTGTGGACTAACATCCACCGTGGTTTTTCCCCTAACAAGGTTTCCACATAAAAATCTTGTTGTTCTTTGTGCTTCTGATGTGTTGATTGTTCATGGTTTATTGTTCATTCATCACATCTGAGATTAAGTTAAGTTTGAAAAGTTTAAGTATTCTGTGACAACTGATTCACCCCCCTCTCTCAATTGTCTATCCTTGTTTTGCCAATAGGTACTATCTAAAAATTATTTAATCCATAGAGAATTACTACAGATTTACATTCTATAGTTGAGTACTTATACTCAACAAAAAACTAGATTTATACTTATAAAGTAGATTGAATTTTGTATATGTTATCTTCACTTTATTGTGTTAGAGAAAATAGTAATATTGTGCTTGAATTATGTACATGAATGTTGAATGGAAATCTCTACTTTTGAAACTATAATATATTCCTACAATCACCAAACTTACAAATGTGTGCATAGTTTTGATGAACTTATATCCATAACCTATGGATTCCAAGAGATTTAAAATTACTTGATATGAGTTTGGGACTATATCTAAGAAGGATAGTGAATATTTTTTTTAGATCTACCAACATTCCTTATTTATAGATGGCATTTCCTATTAGGTTGCCATATAGTGTGTTGAAGAACATACACTTATTTAAGTTCACCATTAATCTTAGTTAGTGGTAAACATTAAAAAAATAGGCATAACTTATCCAAGTACTTAGTTACCACTAAATAAATATTCCATTCATCTAAGTAGAATTTTAGGAAATAATGAATTAAATATTTCAATGTGTTTTCCACTACTAGAGACCAAACTAGAAACCTTCTTGATTTCTATAATTGGCTTAGTATTTTCTATATTTATGGACCTATCTTATTCTTCCAATCATTAATACCCAACATAAGAAATCCTAAGTGGGTCTACCTTATGTTGAAGAGGTTGAGTGCTAAATAAAAATGTTTAAGTATACATGTTTGTTGCGAACCATTTTCTTTTCTTCATGCTATCAAATATAGTCTTAAGGGTGGACTCCATAGGTTAATGATGGTCCCAAATATTTGATCTACAACTTAATGGTGACATCTATTACATATCACTCACAGTATTCATCCTTTACCCTACTAGGCCTCAAATGTGTAGATTGACCTTAGAATTTGGCACCAAGTTCCTTGGTGCTAAGTCCTCCCCACTCCTTGATCCTCATGGTTTCCTCTTTTGTGCTGCCTAGTTTTTTATCCCATTTGAGACCAAATTTCTACCCTTCATTTCATCTTCTTCTTGAATCCTCATTCCCTTGTAGGACCCATCCTCTATCACTCTACCTCCCATCAGACCCTAGGGGCCTACATGAACCTTGCACCTAACCTTTTAGCCTCTCCTCCAAATTCTTTCATCGAGCTTGGGACCTTCAATTATTCTTTTTAATGCTTCCATGGTCCCTCCTAGGACCCAATCTACACTCTATCTTGGTCCCCTGTTGATGGTCCCTCTTGATACCTGGTCTCTTGTCTCCAACTCCACTCCCCTATCCTTCTCCCAAATAACAAGTAGCTACAAGGAATTGGAACTTTGGGACTTAGTCCAAAGTTCTATTCCTATCCTAATTTTTTTCCCCACCCCTTTATCTTCTTCCCACGTTCCCCATTCCATGATCCATTCTCTTTCCCAACACCCAACATTTCATTCATTCCTTGGGATCTAAACTTGTGAATGGACCTTCCTCCTCACAATTTCCTCAAGTCCATAGTTACTCCTTCATTTCCACCCTTGATTCTTGGTTCCTCCAAGCATATGTCCTCAATCCCTCTTGAGCTCAAACCACCACAATTATGCACTAGATCATCCAAGAAATCATACTAAGTCTTAACATTCTCATCTTACCTACTTTTCCTCCTTTATTGGACTTTATTAATTGCCATAACTATTGTCAATTGAAGGTAGATGTCTCACCATGCTCCTATATGTACAAATGTCATGTTTGAGGTAGATTTTAGGTACTAAATCAAGGAAAAATGTGGTGTAGAAAAGGATAGGAATTCCATATTTTCTCAAATTTCCTATAATTTTGGGATTTCATAAAATGTTGCATCTCTTGACCTTGGGAATCTTTTTTGTGGTATCAAAATCTAAAAATTGATCATTCAAAGGGGTGAACTGAACATATGTTTGTCATTGATGTCAACACTTGGTTTGGGATATCATTTATGCTAACATTTGTATGTTGATAGTATACTAAATATGATGATGTGATAATAGTGATTTTATTGATGTTCATGGTTGAATGTCATTCCTTGCTTGATGCAAATTAAAGTAGTATTGAGTATGTTTGTTCTCAGCAAATAGGCTATCATGATGATATGAGGATTAGAAGTATTTGTTGTATATTGCTGATATGTGGTTGTCATTGATGTCAACACTATTGGAATTAATGTCTTTAAGGTTGTATATGTCGAGGATATTGAGAAAATTGTAATAAAATAAGTTGCAGGTTGTTAGTTATGCAGTGAAGTTCAGTATTTCCACCATGATGATGGCTAGCTCAATATATTGATGATAAGAGGTTGTGGATTAAAGTTTTTTTTGTCTAGTACATCTAGTTTATCTGCATGAAGTTTCAAAGGTTCACATGAAGATTTGATTGAGTTATGAGTATCTGTGTTCTAAAAGTTGTTATGTTGCTTCAATTGGTGTTCCTGAAAGAAGATAATGTGATTTTAATAATTTGAGTTGTTGTGAATGATTTTGTAGTGATTCATGATGCTTTTGGATGTTTCTAGATCATGCTCTATTTGTGTTATTGATCCAAATTGATCATTGTGCTCACAATTGGTAACTTTCTTCTATGTGTTCATGTTTTTCAAGATCATGGTCGACAGGGTGATTGTAGCATGTTGTGGATCTTTGAGGCATAATTGTTTACAATGTTTTTTGTTCAAGCATGGTTTTTGGGTCCTTAATATGTTTTGGCTGAAATTGTTTGCTGCACATTAATAATTGTTTATTGATTTGGGTTGACAGTTTGTACTCATTTTATATTTTGTTGGGCTGACATGTAGTTGTTCTAATCTCTAGTTGCCGATATGTATGATCGATTATTTATACCATTTGAAGGTAGTGGTGTGAAAAGTGTGCAAGTGTTGTGTGTAATAATGCTCTAATCACTCAAAGGAAGAAGTAAAGTGTGAAGAAGAGTGAGAAGATGTTTATGTGCTTAACTAGAACTATAATTAGGCATTAGCAGATGCTATTTTCTCAGTTCAAATTCTTTTGGATGTAATCTGACTGTTTCTGTAATATAGTGAGTCTTCCTTTGGGTAGTAAGTCTTTTGTATTTGAGAAGTGAGCTCTAGGTAGTGTTCCTGAATGCATGTGCATTCCCCTTTATAATTCTTTTATACTTTTAATAGAGTATAAGCTTAAGGATTAACCTCCATCATGGTTTTTCCCCTAATAGGGTTTTCACGTAAAAAATCTTGGTGTTATGTGTGTTTTTGATGTGGTGATGGTTTATGCTTTCATTTTTATTTATCAGATCTAAGAATAATTTTAATAAGTATAATTTTTGTGACAACTGATTCACCCCCCCTCTCAATTGTCTGCCCTTGTGTTTCCAACAATTGGTATCAGAGCCAGGTTCCTTGGAAGAAGTTTAATAGCTTGAGGTGATCTGGTATGGTGACATATAAGAAGGATAGTCTGAGATTTGATGGAACTAATTATTCTGTATGGAAGACTCGAATAGAGTGTCATCTGAGATGCATTGGTGAACCTTACTAGACAATTAAAAAGAATAGATATATCATCCCACAAAATGGTCCTTCTATTGTAGGTGAGATTAAGGAAGCCAAGTACAATATCAGGGCTAAGGAAGCATTGTTGAGAGCTCTAAATGATTCTGAGATGAAAAATGTAGTAGAGTTGAAGACTACTTATGAGATCTAGAAAAAGTTGGAAAATATGTATGAAGGTGATACCCATGTGAAGATTGCTAAACTGCAAAGCTTGAAAGGGAAATATGAAATGTTGAGAATGGGTGAAGATGAGAACATCACTTCTTTTATGCAGAGATTGAATGAACTTGTTTGTAGTATCAAATGTGCTAGTGGAACATTGGAAGAATCAAAGATTATTGCTAAAGTGCTTAGATCCTTTCCTGCTGCATACAAAGACAAAGCTAATACTATTGAGGAGATCCAGACTATGAAAAATGTAACAAGAGATATGTTGATTGGAAATCTTACTACTTTTGAGTTAAGTGAGTTTGGTGACTCTCTTCTTAAGATAGAATCTGCATTCAAAGCTACTATCTTTGGAAAAGACAAGCAGAGATATGATCTAGGAGAAAGTTCTTCTAGAAAAATGTCCAAGTATGAGTAGGAAATGAGAGAGATTGAAGAAGAAGAGAGAAAACTAGACCAACTTGAAGCACTTATTGTCAATAAAGAAGCCAGAGGAGAAGGTAAGTATAAAAGGAAATTTCCTATTAAATGTTTTTCTTGTAATAAGATAGGTCATTTTGCCTCAAGGTGCCCGGAAAGAGTTCCTAAGCCAAGACCTAACAAGCATAGATTCCAAAGAAAGTGTTATTTTGCTACTGATGAAGGTGTGACAGATGATGAATCTGATAAAGGGAATTTAAGTGAGTATGAATGGGTATTTATTGCTATCAAGGAAAATGATCCAGTACTTATTGAATTTGCTAGTTGCACAAATGTGGAGAAATATTTAGCTATTAGAGTTGAAGAAAAAGATGAATAGGTGATTGAAAGTGGATGCTCTCATCACATGACAAGTGATAAAAGTAAATTTGTGAGCTTGGAAAAGTATGATGGTGGTGTTGTAAGATTTGGTGATGACAAAGCTGGTGTAATCCATGGTAGAGGATTCATTTCCCTTAATGGTAAGCATAATATTGATGATGTTCTATATGTGGAAGGTTTGAAGCATAATCTCTTAAGTGTTGGATAGATGGTTGAGAAGGGATACAATCTTCAATTCAAGGATGGAAATTGTAGAATATTGGGGAGTTCTAGAAATGTGATTGCATCTAGTACAAAAACAAAAGTCAATATCTTTCACTTGAATGCTAGTTGTTGCATAGGAGAATGTGTCATGTAAACTTTGATAATATTATTAAAATAAGTTCTACTCAAGTAGTGAGAGATCTTCCTAATTTGATAAAACCTACTAATGCTATATGTAAGGAATGTTAGTTAGGGAAGCAAACTAGAGTTTCATTCTGGGGAAAACAAAAAATTTCAAATGAAGTGTTGGAGCTTGTGCATACTAACTTGTTTGGTCCTTCTAGAGTCAGAAGTTTACAAGGATACATGTATTTCATGCTACTTATTGATGATTAATCTAGAATGATGTGGGTTACTTTCTTAAGGGAAAAATATGAAGCTCTAGAGAAATTCAAGATTTTTAAGGCTATGGTTGAGATAGAGATAGGTCTGAAGATAAATGTCTGAGATCAGATAGAGGTGGTGAATTCGCTTCTGGTGATTTTAATTCTTTTTGTGAAGACCATGGGATAAAGAGACAATTATCTACCCAGTGGACCCCTCAACAAAATAGAGTTGTTGAAAGGAAGAACAAGACAATTCAAGAAGCTGCTAGGACTATGCTGCTAAAAGGAAATGTTCTGCATATACACTAGAGAGAAGCTTTGAGTACTATTTTTACACTCTCAACTAGGTACAAATCAAAGGTGACACCGGTAAGACTCCTTATGAGCTATGGTATGGTCATAAGCCTACTGTTGGATACTTCAAAATCTTTGGGAGTAAATTCTATATCAAAAGAGATAAAGATATAGGAAATTTCGATGCTAGAAGTGATGAAGAAATCATTCTTAGTTATTCTACTAAAAGTAAAGCCTACTGGTGAGCTGCAATAAGAGATTGAGGAAAGTAATTGAGAGTGATAATGTAAAGGTTAATGAAGACACAATTAGACCATCCAGAACTTATGGATATGATTCAGATGATTAGAGTGATAGTTTAGATAAAGGAAAGAAAGTTCATACTACAAATCAAGTTTAGATCATTTCGGTGAATCAGGAAAATCAAGAGGAAGGAACTAGTGAAAGTGCAAAAGTAAGATCACAAGAGCTTGAAGTTCAAGAACACCCTAAGACTCCAAGGTATGTAAGATTAAATAATTTAGAAGATCACATTATTGGTGATAAGAAATAAGGTGTTCAAACCAAAAGAAGAATTGCAGAAGAATATTGTTTGATCTCAAAGGTTGAGCCTAATAGTGTCAATGAAGAATGCAAAGATGAACACTGGGTGGAAGCAATGAAAGAAGAACTACTGAAAATTGAGAAGAATGATACATGAATTCTTGTTCCTAGACCTAAGGACAAAAATGTAATTGGAACTAAATGGGTCTTTCAAAACAAATTGAATGAGCAAGGTGAAGTTGTTAGAAACAAAGCAAGAATAGTGTGTAAAGGATATTCTCAAATGGAAGGAATTGAATTTGAAGAAAATTTTGCTCCTGTTGCTAGGATTGAAGCTATGAGACTATTTATTGCTTATGTTGCTTACAAAAACATCAAGTTTTATCAGATGCATGTCAAGTCAACATTTCTAAATGGTGATCTAGAAGAAGAAGTGTATATTGAGCAACCTGATGGATTTCAATTGATTGATCAAGGAGATATGGTTTTCCGGTTGAAGAAAGCATTGTATGGACTCAAGGAAACCCCAAGAGCATGGTATGCTAGATTGGAAAAGTATTTGTTGAAGCTTGGATTTTATAAAGGTATTGCTAATAGTAATTTGTATTTCAATATTGATCATGATAAAGATTTGATTGTTGAAATCTTTGTTGATGATATCATTTTTGGAGGAGATGATAGTTTTGTGCATGAAGTTTGCTGATGAGATGCAAAATGAGTTTTAGATGTCTATGATTGGAGAAATGAAATTCTTTTTGGGATTGCAAATTACTTTGCTAGATAGAGGGATTTTTATATCTCAGTTCAAGTATGTGAAAGAATTGCTAAAGAAGTTTGGTATGGAAGATTCAAAGCTAGTTGGTACACCTATGGTGACCTGGATGTAATTTGACACAATATGATGATTCTCCCCCAAAAAATAAGACTAGATACAGATCCATGACTAGTGGATTGCTCTATTTGACTCAAACTAGACATGATATCATGAATTTCGTATGCATTGTTGCAAGATTTTAAGATGATCCTAAGGAATCTCATGTGATAGTTGTGAAGAGTATTTTTAGGTACTTGAAGGGGATAGTTGATTTTGGCCTATGGTATGCTAAAGAAGATGACCTTACTTTGAGTGCTTTTAATGATTTTGATTGGGTAGGAGATGCGAATGATAGAAAGAGTACCAGTGGTGGTGCATTTTTCTTGGGAATGAAGCTGATTTCATAGTTAAGTAAGTAGAAAAATGCCATTTCTTTATCTATTGTAGAGGCAG
Source organism: Sequoia sempervirens (assembly GCA_007258455.2). Taxonomy (NCBI): domain Eukaryota; kingdom Viridiplantae; phylum Streptophyta; class Pinopsida; order Cupressales; family Cupressaceae; genus Sequoia; species Sequoia sempervirens. Next base: position 10,619,412 of record VDFB02047144.1, on the reverse strand, counting down.
AATACATTGTTGTTGCTAACAAAATTGTACTCAAGTATTGTGCATGAAGCAAATGTTGAAACATATCAGATTTGTGTATGATGAACCTATTGTTGTATTATGTGATAATTCAAGTGCAATTAAAATTACTAAGAATCCAATGCTGCATTGAAAACCAAGCATATATCTATCAAGTTTCACATTTTGAGAGAGAAGGTGAGTGAAAAGGAAGTCAGATTGGAGTATGTACTAACTAAGGAACAAATTGTAGATATCTTCACCAAGCCCTTTCCTAAGGATAATTTTGAGTATCTCAAAGGGAAGCTAGGGGTGATTAACCCCCTAATCAGAATTATGATGCATTGACTTGCATCAGTCCGTGCATTTTAGAGTCATATCTTATGATCTAGATTGATGTTGTGGTGGCTGCTACTCAAGGGGAGTAGTCAGATGTTCAGGAAATGTGGTTTAGAGCTTGTGTGGAGAAATATAATGTGTATCTTTGTCATTGATGTCAAAGGGGGAGAAGAGTCATGTGAAAAATTGTGAAAGAGTTAAGGAGAAAAGAGTCAAAATCTAAGGGGAAGAAAGTGTTAAGAGTAAGTTGTGTTGATGTTGTTTTTCACATCATGTGTTTCCATCAATGCCAAAGGGGGTGATTATTGGATATTGCTGATATGTGGTTGTCATTGATGTCAACATTATTGGAATTAATGTCTTTAAGGTTGTATATGTCGAGGATATTGAGATAAATGTAATAAAATAAGTTGCAAGTTGTCAATGATGCAGTGAAGTCCAGTACTGCCACCATTCTGATGGCTAGCTCATTATATTGATGATAAGAGGTTGTGGATTAAAGGGTTTGTTGTCTAGTACATCTAGTTTATCCACATGAAGTTTTAGAGGTTTGCATGAAGATTTTACTGAGGTACGAGTATATGTTGTTAGTGTAATTAATTAATTATTACACTAGTATAATTTAAATTAGGTCATGCATCATTTAGTCCTAGGTTAGTTTTTAATAAATCATTTAATAAATGGGGTAATATTCCCTTCCTTATTTGTAGGAGATAAGATTCCTTCTAGAAGATGAGTTGTCCTTCTAGAACTTATCTCAACATTTAATAATTTTCTAGATAGGGTTCACATGTTATCACATCATGACAGATGGCAACATCTTTTGCATCTTAGGTTTTCCTTCTTGCCTATATAATCAGGCATTTTGTTAATTTGTGACATTTCAATTAATCATATCAATAGAATCTCTATTATGCATGCCTAGTTGCAACACTTTCTTTATGGTTAATTATCTTTCCTAGCTCAAAGGTCCTCCATTGAAGACTGTAGCTTCGGGGACCTTCTACATCCATAATCTCAACATGGTATCAGAGCTTGTCCAGTGAAACGTCAACCTAGGATCAAGAAATTTGGTGTGCGAGATTCTTGTAGGCTTGAAGGTTTCCATTGTAGGCTACTTGACTCCACCTAGGGACCAAGCTGATTTTTGAAGTAGATAGAGTCTGATATGAGCTTTCCATTGTCTTTAAAAGGCCTCAAAACCCTAGGATCCCCTATTCAATCATCAAAATCAGATTCATCAACCCAGAAGCCATCAGAGGTATTTGGGTTTCCAAAATCAACTGGTACGATTTGTACAAATTTGCAGTATAAAAATCAATCCTGTTAGTTGTCCTCTGAGGAATTTTTTTATTTATTTACAAGCCATTTCTATTTTAGAAAAAAATCAAGCTTATATTTTCATTATTTTGGAATTTTTTTTTTTGGCAAGTTTTCTATATAGTTTGCAGAATCTTTTTTTTTTAAATCACATCATCTGTAATTTATTTATTAGTCGACATCAAGGAATTTGAATTTTTCAAATTTGCAGATATAGTTTTAATTCCATCGGCATTATATATTGGGATTTTATTTGTTAAATCTCCATACTTGGTTGGCATGTATAGGGTTTAATATTTTCCCACAGACTATAGTCAGCATATTACATGGGTTTTATTTGTTAAATCCATTTGAATTTTAATCGGAATTGGTATATTTTTGTAGATTATATTCATAATTATTGACATATTTTTTGAATTTCCATTTGTGGCAATATTCAAAAAAAAAATATTTGTCTACATTAATAAAAAATCTGCACAAATATTTTGGTCGGATCCATTTAAAAGCTCATAGGTGGAGGAAATTTGACATACCAAATGCATCACCCACTATCATCATTGACTAGTTATCCACTAGTCATCCGGATTTATTTTATCAGCCTTTGTACAATCTGTAGAGTCGGCATACTATTGGCAGAGGGAAGGAATTTTTAGGAGCCCATCACCGTACATTCACCATGGCCCACGCCCACTGATGTCCTGCCTCCTACCGCTAGCATAGTCCTACTGCTAGCCACCACCAAGTATGCCAGCCTTCTCAACCAACTCTTGTCGATATACTTATGGTTTTTGTTGGTTATATCAACTACCAGAAACTTCATCTCCCGTGTCGTGATCACATTTCAGCCAGTACTACTTCCGACAAACCTATCATAGACCGAGGGTTTCACTGGATCCAACTGGAGACCCCTCTTTTTTTCCAATCACATCGACAAGGTCACATGAATGACTAGGTGCTAGTGCTCAGGGGGCCAGATTTTTTACCCTTTTTAGTCTGTAGAGTGCCTAATATAGGCCTTTTTTCGTTTTACCATAACTTTCATCCACAGTGTCAAAAATTGACAAACGAGATACTGTCGGAAAGGTAATTAAGTCTACTTTCCAGTGGTGACATCTATTCTATGAAATTTTTCTCACAAAAATTTCTACAGACAGCTGAATACATAACCATAATCTGGACTCAAAGGCTCGTATCTTCACACCCGTTCATCGGATTTTAGTGATTCCACCGACATCAGGAAGATATTTCAGAGATTTTTCATCAGTCTAGACCCCTTGATCAGTTTCAGCTCCAGGTACTCTTGCATTTATTTTTTTAGTTTGGTGCATTTGCTCAATAACTTGGATATCCTAAAGCTTGGGAAAATATTTTTTGATCTAGGTAACATCACTTCAGTTGCACATCATACTTGGAAGTCTTTATTTTCTGTTGAAGGTCATTTATCTTTGTATTTTTTTGGGAGAAATTTCATTATGGGGCTTGCATGTACTCCTTTGGTTATGTTGCATAAGGGAAACTATCAATAATGGATTGATGGGATCACACACCATCTCCAATCACTTGATCTATTGCCTCATATGTATGGTATAGTTCCCCATTCGAGTGAAGGTATTCATAAACTTTCTTGGAGTTGTAGCAGATACACAATCTTGGAGATCATTGAGATGCAAGTTGATTGTGATGTTTTGAGATCTATTGATCATTGAGTTTGTCCTAACATCCTTTGGGTTAAGATTTGGGAGATTTAGATACTCCACCTTTCCCCGATGGTCATGATTCAGAATGTCATTCTTTAGATCAAGTTCCCTGTGATGATATTGTTGTGTAGGAAGTTGATTTCCTTGAATCTTCCGAAGAGGTTGACAGGGTTCCTTTAGGTGCTTCTTCTCCATTAGAGACTATTGGTATCCCTTCACATTTAGTGATTCCTTGTCCAGATTCATTGATTGAGGCTTCCACCATCATCATTCATCAAGACACTTTCAATTTTCTAGACTTGACATCAAGGGATGGCTTCATTTCAAGTATCACTGACTTGGCTACTTCTATAGGTTTGGAGGACATTCTTGAGGGGATATCACTCCTCTATTTATATCACACTTTGGATAGTTCTCTCGAGTCTCATATTTTTGTCTTGACCTTGATTGGGGATTCAAAGACTATCTTGGAGGCACTTGGTTTCTCTTCAAAAATTTCATGTATGATACTTCTTCCCTATCACTTCATTCAGGATTTGAGGTTTCTTCAACATCTACCATTGGATTGGCTTCAGACTGCTTTCGGTGTTTTTGAGGAAACTTTATTTAGGGGGGCAATCAAGTCTCCATCATATTCATATCCATCACACCATCTTTGGATATTGTTCAGGATCAATTTCCACATCGTCCTAGTTTGTCACCCTCTTCATTGATTGTGGCATCTTCATCTTCAGGAATGGAGACATTTGAACAGAGTTCAGAGACACCATTGACATCCACCTTCATCATCCCTTCCTTCAATTCCTATCTAGAATGGGAAGCATCTCTACACTTGCAGTTGGTTTTTTTTCTTTCAAAAGGGAGACAAGTTGTTTGTCGACATTGGATCTTGTTTTGTCTTTAGACACTTACCATTTTTGAAAGTGATCATATCTTCTGAGGAGGATATATTGTCTCTCTCTTTCCTCCCTATGGGGGGGCTATTGTATTGTATCCATGTGACAGATGGTGTACTTGGGGGTATTTGGGAGTCCTCCATCCTTCCCATCCTATCTCACATTTTTTCTTTTTCATCTCCTTTTTGGAGAGGGGTTTTGTTCCCACTGGGTTTTCCCCTTTTCTCCGGTTGTGGGAGATTTTATGCATCTTCATGTACATGGGTACCTAACATGGCCTCATAGCTAGGGCCCATCATCTTCTTGCATAATCATTGCATTTTTCTCCCTAATTTGAACTTATGGGGGGGTGTTAGTGTAATTAATTAATTACTACACTAGCATAAGTTAACTTAGGTCATGCATCATTTAGTCCTAGGTTATTTTTTAATAAATCATTTAATAAATGGGGTAATATTCCCTTCCTTATTTGTAGGAGATAAGATTCCTTCTAGAAGATGAGTTTTCCTTCTAGAACTTATCTCAACATTTAATAATTTTCTAGATAGGGTTCACATGTTGTCACATGTTGTTAGATCATGACACATGGCAACATCTCTTGCATCTTAGGTTTTCCTTCTTTCCTATATAATTAGGCATTTTGTTCATTTGTAACATATCAATTAATCATATCAATAGAATCTCTATTGTTCATGCCTAGTTGCAACATTTTCTTTGTGGTTGATTATCTTTCCTGGCTCAAAGATCCTCCATTGAAGACTGCAGCTTCAGGGACCCTGTGCATCCATAATCTTAACATATGTGTTTTGATAGTTGTTTTGTTGCTTCAATTGGTGTTCCTGAAAGAAGATAAAGTGATTCTAGTAATTTTATTTGTTGTAGATGCTTCTATAGTGATTCATGATTCTTTTGGATGTTTCTAGATTGTGCTCTATCTTTGTTGTTGATCCACATTGATCGTTGCACTCACGATTGGTGATTTTCTTCTGTGTTCATGTTTTTCATGATCATGGCCGACAGGGTGATTGTAGCATGTTGTGGATCTTTGAGTCATAATTTTTTAAGGTGTTTCATGTTCAAGGATGTTGTTTCAAATGGGTTCTTACTACGTTTTGGCTGACATTGTTTGGTGTGTATTAATAATTGTTTATTAATTTGGGCTGATAGTTTGTACTCATTTTATATTTTGTTGGGCCAACATGTAGTTGTTCTAATCTCTAGTTGCAGATATATATGATCGATTGTTTATACCATTTGAAGGTAGTGGTGTATGAAGTGTGCAATTTCTATGTGCGAATAATGTTCTAATCATTTGAAGGAAAAAGTAAAGTGTGAAGAAGAGTGAGCAGATGTTTATGTGCTTAACTAGAACTGTAATCAGGCATTAGCAGATGTTATTTTCTCAATTCAAAATCTTCTAGATGTAATTTGAATGTTTTTGTAAGATAGTGAGTCTTCCTTTGGGTAGTAATCCTTTTGTATTTGAGCAGTGAGCTCTAAGCAGTGTGCCTGGATGCATGTGCATTCTCCATTTATAATTCTTTTATACTTTTAATAGTGTATAATCTTGTGGATTAACCTCCACCATTTTTTTATTCCCCTAACAGGGTTTCCATATAAAAAATCTTGGTTTTATGTGTGTTTCTAATGTGGTGATGGTTTATGCTTTCATGTTTATTTACTAGATCTGAGAATAAGTTTAATAAGTATAATTTCCATGACAACTGATTCACCCCCCCTTCCAGTTGTCTGCCCTTGTGTTCCCAACAGTATTAGGATGAGGATTAGAAGTAATGCTAATGTTAGGGAGATGTTTTTGATAGTCTTTAGTACATTGTATGCTCTCTCCAGTTGTTCTTGATGAGGTTTGTGTTGCTACAAGGAAGTTCTAGTCCCTAGATGCTGGTAAAGGTCTCTTTTGTAGGAAGTTGCTTTAAAAAATGGTTGGAAGAATGCTCCACATTCCTCTACATTTGAAGACATGGTACTATAGTTTGGTATTTAGTTTCTTTGTTCTATGGATGATACACTCTTATCTTTTCGTGTCACTAGTATTGTCAAGGAGGTATCTAGTAATTGCAATGTGTTAGCAATTTGGTTGCTTGCTAGGATTGGTTTGGAAAATGCTTTTCATTTCTCCACATGCTTGTTTCTATTCATGTGGCTTGGTGGATGTTATTTTAGTGTTTGTGTAGTTTTTTAGTTCAACTTTCATGTGATGAATCTTATCACAAATTGGTTTGTAATGTTTTATCTCATGACTGTGTTCTCTGGGCCTCTAAGATGAAGTCTTTTATTTATGTTTAGGTTTGTACTAGATTTCTTTGGAATGATAGTGAGAACGAAGTATATGGAAGTTTTTTTGGATGTTGATGAAACATCTCTTTGTGATCCACACATCAATGGTTGATCTCATTGGTGGTCCATATTGTTTGAGTTGGTTTTTTGGGTATTTTTTTGATGTGTAGATGACATGGATTGTTATCTTTCTTGTGATATGTGCTTGGGGGTCTGTTCCAATATTTGAGGTTGGTTTAACATGAATTTGGGTCCTTCACTATCATGATGTGAATTGAATTGAGTAAATTTTGTTGGAATATGTGTTTTTGGGCTGATAGGTAATTTGCTACATATCTCTTCTACACATTTCCCTGTTGGCAACTTGGGATGATGTTTGCCAACATGTTTGATGTTTGGGATCACATTGGAAGATGCATTAAGTTGTTTTTGGTTCTCTCTATCTCTTGGATAGAATCAATTTCACCATAATTATGTTTTTTGTGGCCAACTTGTTGGAATCATTATTTATCTCTAATTCTAATTGACCTAATTTGATGTTTTCCTTACTTGAGAAGGATATAAATGAAAGAAAAAATTAGGTGCAAAGTGTGTGTATGTGTGTATGGAATGATGCATTAAGTAATGTAAGTCGAGGAAAGGATAAATTAGATATGCTTTAATTCCTTAGCCAATAGAGTGTATTGTTGACATATGTTGTAATTCAAAATATCATGTATCCTACTCTGAGATAGTGAATCTCCTCAGTAGGTCTTTGTATCTTATCCTAAATTTGTGCACCTCAACCTACATGTCACTTGTATCTTTTCCAAAGGTTGTGCACCTTAGTTTTCAATTCTTTCAAGGGAGCAGTGTGCTTCCTTAGGTAGTGAGCCTTAAAATAAATTATAACTTATTCATATATTGTGAGATTTCTCACCATGGCTTTTCCCTTTATGGGGTTTCCATGTATATTTGGTGTTATATTTTGCATGTATGTTCATTGATTTATTTTTCATTTTTTCTAATTTGATTAAGAGTTTTTGATCTGTTTAAGGATTGTTGATCTTGTTAGAAGATTGAATTTCATTGCTTTGAAGGGTTTAAGTTTTTAAATTCTGATTCACCCCCTACTCCTATTATCAAGGTGTGTTCAATAATTGGTATCAAAGCCAAGTTCTTCAAAAGAATCTTAATGGTTTGAGGAAGGTTTGGGAGGGCACATGATGGTACTTACAATGGACTTAGGTTTGATGGAACAAATTATACCTTTTGGAGAGTAATAATTGAAGGCTATTTATCCTCTCTAAGGTTTGGTGCTTAACAATCTATCAAATATGGTTACACTTCTACTTTAATCCTCTAATAGATCTAGCTAAGATTGGGTTGTATGGGAGTAATTCCAAGGAAAATAATGCTATCATGTGTGGGTTATCTGATCCAAAACTTCTCAAGGTGATGACTTGTATTTCTACTAAGGATTTCTGTGAAAAACTTAGCAACATTTATGAAGGTGATAGTAAAGTGAAGAAAGTCAAGATGCAAAAATTCAAGAGAAAATTTGAGACCCTGATGATGATAGAGGATGAATATATTACTAGTTATATGCTTCGAGTGGATGAAGTAGTTAAAGGCATCAAAGGTCTTGGTGGGGAGGTGAATGAAGATGGGATTGTGAAGAAGGTTATGAGGTCTCTCCATAAATATTATAGTCATAAGGTATCTACTATTGATGATTCTAAGAAATTAAATAACTATTCAGTAGATCAATTATTTGGTGCTCTCACAGCCTTTGAAATGAGAGTATTTGACAACTAATCAATATGGCAACTTTGATGCTCAAAAGAAGGAATCAACATTCAAAATCAATAAGAAGGTATAAGTTGAAACAACTAATCAATATGGCGACTTTGATGTGGTAGAAGAAAATTTGTGAGAAGATTGAAGAAATTCACTGGAAAATAGAAAGGCAAGTTACCTTTCAAGTGCTTTAATTGTGGGAGAATTGGTCATTTTTCCTCTAAATGTCCTTTCAAAAAATTAGAGGATAGCAACAAAAGAGATAAGTTTGAAAAGAGTCTTTATTCTAAGGAGAGCAGTTGTTCCTTAGAAGATGAGGATCATGATGATTCAAATAATGAAACACTCTTCATGGCATTGAAATTTGGTAATAAAAAGAGTGATTTTGAACAATGTAAGAATCCTAGTACCTTGCATGCTAACAAAGACAATGAAAATCCAATGGTTGTATGGAATCCCTTCATGCAAAGGAAGAAGCAAATGCTTGGGTGATTTATAGTGGTTTCTCTAATAAAATGAAAAGTGACAAAGGAAGGTTCATCAAACTTAAGAAATTGAGTGATGGAGGTATCAAGTCTGGTGGTGATGAGTCAACACAAATTTGTGGAAAGGGTGTTATAACCATTGATGGAAAGAACAAAACTGAGGATGTCCTCTATGTCAAAGGGTTGAAGCATAATCTCCCCAGTGTTAGTTAGATGTGTAGGATAGGATATAATCTTACATTCCATGCCAAATTTTGTGAGATTAGGAAGGCATGGTCCAAAAGATTAGTTGCTAAATGTACTAGGAAAAATGTAAATGTCTATCATCTAAACAAGGAAAATGGAAGAACCTATTTATTGGATCAATCCAGTGAGTGTTGGTTGTGGCACAAGCAGATGAGATGCATCAACATTGACAATATGATGAAGATAAACTCTAGTCATGTAGTAAGAGATATGCTTAAGATAACTAAGCTTGCAAACACATTATTCAAGGAATGTCAAATGGGAAATAAGACAAAGATAAGTTTCAAGAGAAATGAGTGTTCTTATACAATTCCATTGGATTTGATTCACGCTAACCTATGCAAACTTACAAGAATAAAGAGACAACAAGGTGAAAGGTATTTCATGTTTCTTATTAATGATTACTCTAGAATGACTTGGGATACATTTTTAAGAGAAAAATTAGAAGCCTTTGATAAGTTTAATATTTTCAAAGAAAAATTTAAGAATGAAATGAATGCTAAGATAAAACTCTTAAGATCTAATAGAGGAGGTTGTTGAACACCTAGAATACAGAGAGGGTGGGTGAATCAATATTCTTTTAAACCATTCTAACATTTCAACTTCCAATCCACTTAGAAGATTCAATTGCAGTAAATGAAATAAAGCATGAAACATTCAACAACATCACATAACACATGAACACAATCATTACAGGTGGACTCACTGTCCAAGTGGACTCACTACCCACTAAGAGAAAAAGAGATAGAAGAGAGTTCATGGCTAACAACCTAGATTAAACTATTATAGTTGCATCTATCATACACATGAATTATAGTTCCAATGAAGCTCAATAAAATGACTTTACACACTTCGTTTGATTCTGATCTAACACTCTACTTTCCTCTACATTTTCATCACTTTGATATTCTACTCAACATTCAAAATTTAAATTTGCACTACTCTGATAATATTTGCTCAATTCACATTACATACATGTCTCACATATGTCAAAACACTAAAAATGATCTAGCTTATATATCCACTTTAATCATAACATCAATTAGGTTGGCCTAATTAGATGTATCATACAAAATAGACAATATATGACTTGTTAGCTCAAATCCTTTCACACATGCCTCACACCAAGATTCAATTCTTAAAATAAATTGACATAGGTTAGCATGGACCTATAATATCTCCTGCATAGCTTTGCAATGCTTAATTAATCATTGCATTCCTTCACACCTATTAGGTCAGCACCACAAAAGACCTAATATAAAAATTATCCAACTGTATACCCATATTTGGACACGTATACTTCAAAACATCATGCTAACTAGAATTAATACTCTATTGACATCTATCTACATCTCTTGAAATCATCAAATCCAACATCCTATCTGTGGAGAAGTGTGGACTCTCCTACTCATATCCACTGTAGAGGAAATGATTGTAATTTGCTAGGTTAAACTTCTGTTATTCATAACTTTCAAACCAAAAGTCAAAACATGATGGAATTATGGAATTAGATGCTTCTACCAACCAAAAAAATTATGCTAGAATTTGAAAGTGAAATGTTCATTTGTGGACTAGTGAGGAACCAAAAACTGGATGCTTTGTTACATAGAATTAATAGAATTAACATAGCTAGTTTCCATCACAAATATCTTCACTAGATCAAGCCATCTTACAAAATTATCTTCCACAAACATCAATGTACAAGCCTTCTAACATGTTTTTGGATGTTAGAGCCAACCAAAATGATCTACACCAAAGTATTCATACCAAGATGCAATGAGATCAGTGACAACACTACAATGTACATAATAGTATACCTTGTTCTTATCCTACATACTCATGTTGCCAAAAACATCAATGACAATATTCTCATTCTTCCAACAATATCCCCCTTTTTCATTGATGGAAACATACAAAAATATCTCCAAAACTTTCTCCCCTTTGACGTCAATGGAAAAGTGCCTACAACAATTGTTCTAGCATATGTTGGACCTCCCCCTGAGAAATATGTGCATATGTACAAATTGAAAGATTGAATTGAATCCCCCAAATTCATGTACTAGATAAAAAACTAAAAATTTGTATTGGAAACTACTCTATATACTCTGCATATGTACAAAGCATTTGGAAACTAAAAACTAGAAATGCATAAAGAATAATAAATGTTGTTAACCTAAAGATGTTGACTCTTGTAGCTTTTGCACATGGGTGTTCCATACCGATTTACCTTCTTCCCATGTCTTCTTGGCTTCCCCAAGTAATCTGCATTATGTTTCAAACTCTGTTAATATCTCTCCTCCTTCTTCCCGAGTGCTAAGAATGAGATTCATCTATGTAGCTTTAGTAGCACTCAAAAGGGCACTTGAAACAAGTATGAATTTGGGATTCACCAAGTTCCTTATCTCTCCAATGTATAAAATGATATTCTCCTTTCGATCTTGTAACTAAAAGAATTTCTTATGCAAATATTCTTTAACGTTCCTTGTATCTCGAGCCAAGTCAAGTGTTGAATCATAGGCATTGGAGGCAATATTGATCTAGGACTCAATAAAGTCCATTTCCTTTATAATTCTTTGTGTGGATCTAGGCCACTTTACACCATATTGATAAAGAGCCTTAGCCTCACCTACACACACTTGTGCATCCTTCAAATTCTCTTAAAAAATTTTATGTGCAAGAGAAAATTTTTCATTGATTTCCAACATCGTTTTATCATTTATCTTCTTTTCAACTTGTTTCTCCACTTTACCTCTAAGACGAGAGGCATAATCTTTAAAATGATCAATTAATAGCTTTAAATTCTCCATGCTAGAAAGTGATGTGTCAATTTTTGCATTTGGTATGGCCTCTTTCAATTATTTTACTTCTTCTTCCATCAAATCTCCACTCTTGATGTGTTTCTATGATCAACTTCTAGGTAGATGCATGCAATCCATCTCCCAACTATAGGTTGTGGAAGGGGAAATATTTTCTAGATCTACATTTCTTTGTTGCATTGGTAGTTGTAGCAATTATGATGATACAACAGGATGGAAGTTGAGTTGTAAACTAAGTAGATTCTTCAAGGAACTCCAAAGGAGCTGGAGGATTCACCATAAGTCTTTGCAATATTCACAACTTTGTCCTTTAACTTCTTCTCTCTATTCTTACCAGAGTTTACTAGATTCTCTTCTTTTATTCTTGCATCTCCAGATGCATCCTCATTCTTATTATTTTCTTATTCTTCATCCTTCTCTACATCAACAATCTCTTCATCACCATCCTTACTTACATTCTCTTCCATTGTAGGATTATCTGTGTTATTTGGAGTAACATTTTCTTTAGGTACTAAAGTGGGAGTTGATGTACCTTCCTTTGTTGCTTCCTCATTGGTGACTATTATTTCCTTTAACATTCTTCTCTACTTCTTCATCATCCTTTGCCAGTTCTTCCATTATCAAAGGGACATTATCCTTAATATACTCTTCAACTATTGCACACTCATGTTGAACATCAATATTCTAAGCTTATGCTCTTGTAGTGACTTTCAGAGCAGTTTCCTCTGAAGTCATACCATATTTCCTTGCAATGTCTGATATTTTATCAACTATCTCCTTATGTAGCTTTTCAAACTCATTCTTATCTCTACCCATAAGGGTAGTTACCCTTTTCTTCACCTTGAATTCTACAGTGTATAACTCAACCATTTTTTCTCTATTCTCCTCTAAAAGAGGAGCACCAAATTTCTCCTATTCATATTCTTTTATTTTTCCTTCTTCAATTTCTTCTTGTCTTCTCTTCACCAAGACATTCCATAGCTCTATAGGAATTTGTTTTTTTTTTTTTTTTCATATCAACTTCTAAAATAATGATATGCTTAATGATTTCCTCAAAAATGGTGGCCTTATCCACCTCATTTGCTTCATTGTATGGGGCTACAGTCTCCCCTATCATCTCATAGTAAAAAATGTTATTGAACAATGATTATAATTTCATGGGAAAGTGAGGTCTTACTAGTTCTATTTTATTTTTCTTTTTATTTTCATCTAAAGCCTACTTTTTTTCTATTTTCTTATTCTCTAATGACACCTTCTTGGTGGAATTTTTCTTCTTTTCTCTCATATGAACTATGAATTTCTTCTTTTCTTCCTCTATTTCTTCTTCACTGTCTATATCAATGATGTCAAATCTCTTCCTTTTAGTACTTGCTTCACCTTGTGAAGCTTCACTTCTCCTTTTTTAGACCAACTATAGTCCTTCTTCCTCCACTTCTATTTCTTCTTCTACATTGACACTTATATTATTTTCTCTTACTACCTTTTTCTTTTGTCTCTTCTTGGAAGGGGCTATGGTGGTGTTGATGTAGTAGTTTTCTTATTCTCAACCCTTGTATTCTACATAACTAGAGATGGTTTCTCCTTTAATGGAGGACTATCAATTGATTTCCTCTTTTCTCCAATGGAATTCCTAGTCCCAGATGACTTTTGGATAGCAGGAGGGATGGTAGATGTCCTACTAGATTTTCTTATGCTTTTGGATCATCCTATAACACTTGATTCTCCCTTATCCTTCGCTCTTTCCTGCTGCACTTTCTCCTTTGTCAAGCCCATATCCTCTATAAAAATTTCAACCATCTTCTCAACCTTATTCTTTATATATGTTTTTCTCTGCTCCATATGCACCTCCATATATTTTTCTTCATAGGTGCCATACCTTGCTTAAGTGGTACCTTTTGTACTTTTCAATAAAATATTATCCAAACAAATAATTTCTTGTTCATTAATCTCATACCCCAATGCAGGGATCCACACTGTTCTTGGTTCTACTACTTCCATGATGCACTCATCTATTGATACTAGGAATGTGATATAATTTTGATACTTTTATACCATTTTCCTATGAATTTTATCTCTTTCATGCATCCTCTTTTGAAAAATTACAAAGAAAGAAACAAGGGCATCATTTTATTCCTTCGCATCACCAAGACTTCTCTTAAATTCTGCAATCTAATGAGCTATTGGTCTACCTTGCAACCATACCATGTGCTTTTAGTTCTAGGAAGTTCCTTTAGGAAATAGAAATGTAGGCATACAACCAAGGTTACATACTTAAATTTTCATACTTATTCTCCTTTGTTTGTTTCAAGTTCTCCATCAATTGTTGTCTTAACAATTCATAAAGATCATAGTCAATCGCTTTTCCACCATTTCATATGCCACATTGATTACGGTGGTAGATATAGATTTTTCTTTATTTGTGAAGTAGATTATATAACCAATTAACATTTCTAAATACCTCACAGCTAGATTTTTAATGGGGTTTAGAGCTAGAGCTCTCTTATCATAAGTTGCACCTGTTACTTCCATTATAACCTCATTCTTGATCAATTTTAGCACTAGAAAAGGTTTGGTGGAGCATAAACTTGTAACCTCTCTAATCACATCTTTTGTTATCATTTCAAGAATGTTAGTCCAAAAAAACTTATCATTAATTATTCTTAATTCCATCATAACCCATTTATGATCAAAGTGAAAATGTGGAAACCATTGTCATACATCAAACTTCTTTGCAAATAGGTTTTGGTATTTTGGTTTTAGGGAAAATTTATCTCTAGTAATTTCTTCTATTCATATATCTCCTAGGTTAGTGTGATTATATTCTTCCATCTTTCCATGAATGTAAATACTTATATCTTATATAGGTAAAATTCCATATGGAACATGCAAAAAAACACCTAACAACTCATCTTCTATAGATTTAGTAGGGTATTTCTTGAATTTAGGTTGTTGCTTCTTAGTAACCTCAATAGCCCTTGGTGTTGTTGTCCCAAAATGAATTCAAACTACTTTAAAAATAGTTCTCTATGAAACTAGGGAAAACAAAGATTGTAAATACCTTTTCCTTCACTTTTCTGATTAGGGTTCATGTGTCCCAGATCATAGATCACCTTGATCACTCCAAATCAATTCTTCACTACCTTGCTTCTTCTCAATGCTCATTATGAATGAATTTGAATAAGTAAAATTAGTTTATAACCCTTCAAATCTGACATAATTTTTTCATTGAATGTTTCAAACAATAAAGCTAGCAACCTTTCATCTCTATGCACAGTCAACTTATGATGCTCTACAAAATTTTGCATTAGCATATTTTCTTTTGAGATCTTCACCAATAGATCAAGCATGTCGATCTACATCAAATATATTTGTGTGAATCATCAACACCTCTTCTTTGATAGGGGATATAAGATGTTCATTAAAGCTCCCCCTTAGCCAAATCTCTCAACTTAGTTTTCATAGGAAAAATCTACATCAGATGCTAGTACATATTAATCCTTAACCTCTATCTCTTCTTTCTTTCTCCAAATATTATCAATCTCCTTGTTTGTTTTTATCAGATCAATCTTTCACACTAGTTCATTCTTCTTTATCAGATTAGCCTATTTCATATTCCTACTTCTGTAAAACTTGGAAATGTTTCCAAACCTACTGCAATTGTAACATATGACATTCTTTTGACCATTATTCCTTCCATTCATTCTAGATCTACATTGATTAGATTTATGCCTAAATCCATAGCATGTATAATAGTAGCCTTTAAAGGATTGAACCATTCTACTATTGTTATAACCATTCATCATTTGACTTCTACACTCACTAGCTCTATGAAAAAATCTCTTGCATGTAAAATATTGACCAGAAAAAGGTGGAACATTCTAATTCAATCTGCTTCTACATCCCATTATGTTATGTCCAATTTTATTTTAAGAATAATAGAAACCATTAAAATATGGGTACCTTTGTGCATTTGGTTGTTTGACCAGTGGTCTTCTAGCTTCATTCCTTTGATTCTAAATCTACATGCCTTTGATGTCTAATATGATTTTGAAGTTTCACCCTTTTCTAATCCTCAACCTTTTTTATCTTTAGAGCCTTCCTAATTTGCAGTCATTTCATCAAGCTTAGTAGAACGCATCTTGAATTTATCTTCATGAATCCTTGGTTTCTCTACATTTGATATAAGATTCACAACTTCTTGTTCAAGCCTTTTACATTTCTTATATTTTATTTTTACCATTAGATTTCGAGATTCCTCAAGTCTTTTCTTTTCTTCAAATTGCACCTTTAAACCAATGATAGTTTCATTTTATTTCTTCAATTATTCACTATTTTCTTTATGCCTTTCTCTGAACTTCTTAATTTTCTCTCAACTTTTTGATGTATTCATCTTCTTCTTTGACATTTTCATTTAGATCTTTTTTTCACCTTTAGTCCTTTCAAGATCTTCAAGGGAAACTTTGGGTTATCCATATTTTTCAAGCATGCAATCTTCTTCTATGAATCCAATAGTAGGAATCTATTATGAAGGAGTAGGTAGTCTTCTAACAGCCATGTGTTCAACCTCCAAGATCTTCCCCAAGTAGTAAGCTCCTTCCAAGGAACCAAGCTTTGATACCAATTGTTGAACACACAAAATATTGAGAGGGGGGTGAATCAATATTATTTTAAACCATTCTAACATTTAAACTTTGAATCCACTTAGCAAATACAATTTCAATAATGGTGGCATGGGTAAACAATGAGGATGATCAATTGGAAAAGTTTGATTATTCTCAAACCTTGTCTCTCTCATAATCTTTGACAAGCCAACAAATGTTAAATAAATCTCTAGGTAAGAGAGGCAGAAATTCCAATGCAGAGAAATTAAAGGAAGAGATAGCAACATGTTGTGCCTATAACACACATGGACCCTCTCCTTTTCACTTTCGCCTGGTCATTTTTTTCCGTCACCTCATTTTATGTGCCCCTAAATTTTGAGCTTCAAGTGGTCAAGGGACCCTAAAGTCATCATGCTTAGTTGACGAAATCTCACCATCCAAGAAATTTCCAAGTCCTTGGCTTTTGCAGGGTTTCCTTGGCTAGTTTCACTTAAGTTTTAAAGTTGGCATCCTTCAGCTCCTGTGGGTCTTCCCTTGTGTATCGCTGCCTTCTATTCTTCATTTCATCAATGGCCAACCTGGGACATCAACCCACATTATGGATCTTGCATCCTCCATAGCCATCCTCTTTCACCACCCATCAAACAATGGTGCTTGAGGGTCTTTTTAGACTTTGGCTTTCCTACCACCACTCTTTTGAAATCTACACCCAGCTACCCCACCCTATGGTACATACATTAAATGCAGGTCATAAATGTAGTTTTTACTATAAATAGATCAACCAACCTGTCATTTTCACCCTGCAAGTTCAAAAAAATTTAGAGCCCAAGATAGTTGCCACCTCCTTCACATCCAAATGACCTAGAAGATCTCAAGCTTGGACCTTACTAATTTCTTAGAGATCTATAGGTACGTCCACCACCACTAGCCTGAAAATTTCTTTTGAATTAAGTTTTATTAAACCATTAAAAAATATTAAGGAAAACTCAAAAATATTTTTAGCAGCTAATTAACCTCAAAATCTCACACAAACCCATCTAAAGAATCCTCTGAAAACCAATCAAACATAGCCTCTAATGGCCATGTAGAACTTTACCTCCCTATCGTTGTTCTTCACTAGAGTAGTGAAACCCTTGTGATCCACAAGCCCTTTGTCATCGTCATCTGAGATGAGCTTCAAATGAAAACAATTGAGCATTGGTGTCTTGCAGGTCTGACCTTGTAGACATTCACATGTGGGTAGACACCATTCAATTGTCACCCTAGAAAATTCAAATGTAGAAAAAATTAATTGGAAAGCTTAAAACTTGAATCACATGCAGGTTCATCATTGGAAGCTGCTTCATTCGGGTGGCCCTCATCTTGTCACCATTTCTAAATGGTCATCCCTCACTTGCTTCCTACTTTGTGGGTTTTGCCGAGTTTGATGTCGTTGTGTGCCTAAAAGAAAAGTCTCCTTCTGCAGGTTCCTAAGTGTGGGATGATGTCCCCTCTCAATAACTATTTTGAATGTGTTTATATCAGTAGTGAGGCCCTTGCCCCTATCTTCCTTGTGGGCCCTGCATTCCCCTACACTACCTCAAGATTTTGGAAGAAAATTCCAAGTATAAAATAACATGTAGACCCAACCTTGCAGGGGTCTATCTTTTGATTTCCCTACCATAGTTGTTGTTGTGCAAAACAACTACAAAACATTGTCTTCCTGCTTAGCAGACTCTAACCCCTTAGCTTCCCTCCATGAATTCAACTCAAAAATGACCAAGTGAAATGTATTGTAGGCCTTTCTTTGTAGGCTACCACATGTGGCCCATCATCATCTAGTTTTTGTTCACAAATGGCCATGCCATCCCCTCTGCTTGTGTCATGGAACTTGAGCTCCCCTCCACCGTCTAAATCCTTTCAAATAAAATGATCAACATCAAGGTCTCTTGTAGACCCATTGGTATTGGCTGCCTTCTGTAGGTTGTCATCCCATCTCCACTATCCTTGAATGACCTTCACCTAGTAGCCTTCCTCTGATCCCTTCTTGCAAACTGCCAAATAAATAAACTGAAGGGACAATGCTAGGACCATCCAAGCTACCTGCGAACCTCGCTATGTAGGATTCCTATTGTGGGTTTCCACCTTGTCACTGCCATTTCTCAATGGAAGAGCTAAAAACGTCTGTGGCGCCTCTAAATTTTTCATTCCTTGCACTTGCATGAACAAAGTGACCATTTGTATGCCTCTAGAGACCTCATAGTTGATTTCCCAATGTGCCAAATGCCTTAGATCCTTAATTGACTTCCAAACGTTCAATGTGGAACACAAAGTGTGGGTGGCCATCTGTGGGTCATCGTGACCTTAGCACCATTCTATTTCTAACTCCTCTTGATGGTTTCCAGCCTAGGGAAACCCACATCTTGGGCCCGCATTCTTGAATTTGACCCAAATGAGCCTCAAACGGTGAAAGTTGATGGATTTAATGATCTTTTGAAGATGAATTGCTAGATCTAACCCTCATTTTGTAGGATTTTACTAATGCTTCTTTGATTTTCATATGAACATGTTTATGACATCTTTTCTTGTAGGATTTATGGAATCTATTGTGGGCACATTAAGGTAGTTTATAGAGGAGAAAGGAGAGAAGCTTGCCAATGAACTAAGGGAGAAAGAGGAGAGAAATCAAGTAAAGTATTAGCTCCACAATGTGGAAATCACCTTCAAAGTCACCTCTACATGGGATTCAGTATTAGACATCAACCTGGGGCATGTATATTTAGATGAATTTTGACAAAGGATCACAAGCAAACCCACAATTGAGAATGCCCGAAAGATTTGAAAGAGTGGCCTAGCTAAGGCAGTCAGCTTCCCACTTGCACTTGTAGCTCTAGAA
This sequence comes from Sequoia sempervirens, assembly GCA_007258455.2. Lineage (NCBI taxonomy): Eukaryota > Viridiplantae > Streptophyta > Pinopsida > Cupressales > Cupressaceae > Sequoia > Sequoia sempervirens. Next base: position 10,600,063 of record VDFB02047144.1, on the reverse strand, counting down.
TTAGTGATGGCATGTAGAAAGTGCTATCACTGTGGTAACATGAAGATTATAGATCATTAGGGTAGGGTGTTGGTAGATCTATTTTCCTGGTCCATAGGCAAAAATTTTCATATCCCTACATTTGACCCCATGAAGGAAACAAAGAAGGGATATGTCGAGAACATGTGGAAGGTAGACCCCCTGGGATGTAAGAAGTTGATCAACCAACATTGGTTGACAGAAAAGAGGGTTAGTGCTGCTAAAGTGCCACAAGAACATTTTCAGGAGTGAATTCCATGAAGAGTACCATGATCTAGTCACTCTATTAAGTAGAGTAATGGGCCTCCCTGATGTTTCCTTCTTCCAAGAATGGGTTTTTTATTTCATTGAGGAGATCATTCATGGAAAAATGAAGTTCCATTGGGCCAAGATCATCAACGACAACATACATGCACAACTTATGGCCATAAATAAGACATCCCAATTCTATATGACTTCCTACTTGGTATATCTATTATTAGAGGCATTCCCATACAAAGGCCTCTTTGTTGTACAAAACCCAAATCCAGGAAGGGGAGAGCTCAAGGTGTATGATCATTACCCACAACTATAGTATAGAAAATTCAAGAGAGAATACCAGAGGGTGAACGATGCCTTCATAGGGCATATCATCAGAGTCCTTGGAGGAGATTTTGAGAGAAGAGTCTTGCACAGTGCTCGGGCATTCATTTAGAGGTTCAGGTTCTTGTTCATCCAGTTCCCAAAATTCACATATATCAGAATAAAAGATTTCTCTGAAAGACCCTAGAAGCTACCCTAATTCCCTAACAACTGGATGATTATATTAGAGGTCTCCCTATAGCTACAAAATTCCCATACTCTATTGAGTGATAAACACCGGGTAGGGATTCTGTATCCCCTCAATTTCGGGTAAGGATTGTATGTTGTCCACACTGCCTAGTTTGCAAAATATTTGGAGAAAGAGATAGTGGAGTACCATTTGGACCTCCATACGGCCTGACCAAGAATGGAACCCTATGGAAAATTAAAGAAATGGGACAAAAAATAGTATGCTCATTTTCCCCACATAGAATATTTATGGGCCAATTGCAAAGATGACAAGGAGGTGAGAATGAGGCATTACATGTGGATGATGACCTAGTTTGTGTGGTCAATTAACCTATTCCAGTGGCTTGGATAGATTGTGGCGAAGGAGGACACCCTTATTGATGAAAGATTGGATGTTGTGGCCAACCTACTACTGCCACTAATAGATTGGAATGAAGAGGAGGTCAACGATCTTGATATTGTAATGAGGCCAATGGAAAATAGGACAAGGAAATGGGTAGATACTCAAATCACCTAACTCAAACTATAGGGAGTTGTGTTAACATATGGTGAGCTTGAGGATGAGCTTGAAAGTGAAATAGATAGTAGAGAAATTACTTCCCCAACAAAAGAAACAACCAAATCTCCTCTAACAACAAGATTGAGAAAGCGGAAGGATGTGTCTGAGCATCATCCCAAACACAAGGTCTATACATGGAAGACAGCAAAGGGAGAATCCTCAAAGAAGGCCAAGAAATCAGGAGGATTTAGTGAAATTCCAACTATCAAATAGGATCTACAATATGAGGGAGAAGAAGAGGTTGAGTGACCAAAATCACCACTTGCCACCTCTGCTCCTACCATTACCATTGTCATTGCCACTCCACCTCCTGCATCTCAAACACTACTAGTTTCCTCTTCACTCGCGGTGGACATTTCAGTCCACCTTGCTTCCACCTCACCAATGGACCCAATTACAGTATTGGATTCCTCTTTGACCACAACATCCCCACTGTCATCTACCTTGCTACATCCTCCATTGCCCACCCTTTCTGCTACAATGCCTTTAGTTGCAACTGCCACTATACCCCCTCTCACCTTACCAGAAGAATTTTCCAAGTATATGTAAGGAATACTCGTTGAGCTTTCTGGGGTGATAATTAACCCCACTGTCCAAGCAGTGATGGCCCAAATTGTTGCTAGTTTTCCTATTCTTTCACCACCTACAGAGTCGTAAAAAATGGAGGCCATTATGCAGATATCAAAAGAAATGGAGAAATACCAAAGGGAGGCTACCAAGGGAATAATGGAAGAGACTGAGACCCTTTTAAGGATGATTACTTTGAACATCTAGAGGGCTGAGTGGACATTTGCATGGATAAGGCGGTGACTCATGAAGAGCAGTCACATTCTTCAAAAGAGGACACTCAAGCCCTCAATGCCAAGTACATAATAGAAACCTCAGACTAAGAGCTTGAAGAGGAGTTGTCTTAGCATCTCAATGATATAGGAGAAGATGTTGAATCTAAGAATTAGCCCCCCAAAGAGAAAGAAGACATTGATGTCAACATGGAAATGCTTGAAGAGCCTCCACTAGTCGGGCAAGAAAAAATCATAATTCAAGAAGAAGAGGTACCACTTGAGAGAGAAGGAGAGAAAGGAGAAGAGAAGGAAGAGGATGCTCCAAAAAAGAGCCCCAAGATGGAACACCATGTAGAGCTTGAGAAAGAAGTAGAAAAGGCACCTCAAATAGAAAGTATCGTTGAGGAGAATGTATCCATCATTGAGTCGGATAGGGAAAATACTATACATATTGAAGACTCCAATTAAGAAGAAGAAAGAGTAGAACAAGAAGCCCTAGGCCATTAAGAGAAATGGCCCTAGCATGAGTAGAGAGAGAAAGGTGATCGGTAATCACCAAAAGGGGAAACTCAAATGCCTGATTGGTTACAAAAGTAGTTGCAAAATAAAACCCCGGCTCTCATTGATCCAAAGGCCAAACTCGAGTCTATATTGGCTAGAGCACAGATAAAGAGAAGGAAAGGAAAGAACCCAAGAGTCTATTCCCACATCACCGTTGATGCATTTGGATCAAGAATGGTGCAGATCACCACCCTAGTGACAGATAAAGGAGAAGGGGTCAGCTATAACATTTCTATCATCAACTTGGGCCCTACAACAAGAGAGAAAAAAATTGATGAGTTATAGGGATTAATGGCCACAATAAAGAAATAGATGAACAAGGATCAGTCCTCTAAGGAGGAGCTAAAGGGACAGGTGTAAGATCTCACTGGCTATATTCAATAATGGACTTCCTTTGAAGAATAATCCCTAACAACATCTTTCATGCCCTCGCTTCTCTCCCAAGAAGAACTCACCAAGATGGAGAAAATGAAGAATTGTTGCAAGGCTACTGCAGATTGGTTTTGATGGGTACTTTACAATGGTGACATAGGCATAGGCCATGCTGCCTGAACGACCAAAAAATTTCAAGATGTGCAGAAGTGGCGAGAGGGAACATAAAAGATATGTCACCCGTTCACTGAGCTATACAGGATCACCTATCCTAAGCTCAAGGCCATTCTCAAAATGCTCAAGAAGACATGGGAGAAAGAACTAGCACTCGTCAAAGATGATCAGTGGTTAGTGGAGACATGGAAGATGGGCCTGGATCATAGTACGAACTTCCTAGAGAGAGCGTTGCATGATTTTGAGCTCGACCTCGAATTGGTCAAAGAGCACAAGAAAGACAATCAAGACTACCTAAAGCTCATGATGGACTATGACATGCCTACCTTGGAGATGGATCCAAAAAAGATTAGGCCACTCTTCCATAAGAAGATGGAGCAAGGGGCAACTGATACATTAACATTAGATTTCATGGACTTCACTGCAAGAGTGTTCGCCTAGTCAGAGTAGGTAATCAAGGCCATGCCAAGGTGTACAAAACACTAGGAACAAATCACTAGAAGATCTAAAAAACTGACCTTCCAAGTTCTTCAATCTGATATCATGGAGTGGGACAAGCTTCAACCACTGATTGAGAAATTTGTAGTGTACACCACTCTTCATAAAAATGAAGGAAAACTAGTGATAGATGATGAGATCTTGATAGTATAAGTTGAGAAAAGAAGGTAGTCACTAGAAGACAAAACTACTATAGTGTCAGAGCCACTACAAGACAAAATAGGAATGAGACAAAATGTATTTTATATTAATATATTTTTGGGGTAGGTGAAACCCTAATGTAAATTGAATCTTTTCCACACAATGAAAGTAAATCCTGGCTATTCTTTTCACGTTTGGAAAACTATAAACAAGGCTCTCCTCTCATATTCAAAGAGAGAGTTGAGTTGTTTTAAAGACATGTTGCAGAAATTTCAATAGAATATCATTGCTTTTGGTGGATTCTTGTGTTTCTCACATGTTGCATGATTCATCTTCTTAAAGTTGATAGATTTAGATAGATTTAGTTTATTGTTCTAAATGCTTTAAGTTTCTTTTATTAGTTTAGTTCATGTTGTCCATTGATATTGAAGAATGTTATTGTGTTGATGCTTTCCATGTTCATGATTTTTGCTATTTGTTGACAATGAATAGATGTGTAAAGCTAGAATGAACATTAACTTATTGTTGCACTTAAAAAAAATATTTTATTGTTGTTTTATGCTGAATGAATAGCTAAAAATTTTTAGGCCTTAGAAGATAGTACTAGTTTCATGAGATTGTATATTGTTTGGTTAAGTGGAACTCAGTTTTAGGAAGGTTGTCCATTGTAGCATCCTCCATTGTCACTAGTCATCTTTAGTTGCAGGTCTAGGAACCCTTATCTCCTTTTTCCCTTTTGACATTTCCTTAAAATAGTAGTTAAGGAAAAGTTCCAACATCATTGTAAAGCCAAATTTGATGTTGAACATGGAGTTTTAGACTATTGTTTTGAACTTGTAGTAATTGCACATCACTTTCAGAATCTCATAAACACCATTTGAAGACCCAATTCCCTTCCAATTTAGCAATTTTCCATGCCCCTTGTGATTACTAGCAAATCACATCAATCCACTGAGTTGTTTCTGTAAGTCATGACCTGACACCCGAGAGACCTTGGGGTGATTTTCTGCAACTTATTTGTGGGAAATTTCCTTTCAAGAGAGGTAGTGCACTTGTGTGCTGCTTGTGTTGAGAAGTGCAAAACCACCCATCAACACAACAAGGATTCAAAAAAATCTTGATGGCAATATTGTTAAGTCTGTGACCAAGCACTTGAGGAGAGCCTATTGCTCTTCTCGAGTGCAATGAAGATAATTTCATGGAATGTTAGGGGCATTCATTCTTCTAACAAATGACCTTGAATCAAGCATTAGTTAGATGCTTGTGGAGAAAGTATAATTTTTCTTCAAGAAACAAAAAATTTATAAAATACTTATGAAGAAAGAATTCATAAATGGAAAAAGTAGAATTTAGGACATTCACCAACCCAAGGTGCCTCTAGGGTTCTGGTAGTTTTATTGAATCCCAAGGTCATTAAGGTAGTTTCAGTAAAAAGTGATAACAATTGGAAGCTATTGGAGTTGCAAAATTTTGGTTTGAAGCTTTGGGTATTAAATATCTATGGCCCTACATCCATGATAGACAAGAAAAGATTATGGGATGAGATTACAAAAATATTAGTTGGAATAGGTGATGGAAAAGTTGTGTTGGCAAGTGACTTCAATGCAATAGCCTCATTGGAGGAAAATAATGGAGGGATCTACCCTCCACAAAAAGGAATTTATGAATTTAAGTCCTTTATTATGAGTAATGCACTAAAAGATATTATACATACAAAAGGTTTCTATACCTAGATAAATTGAAGGCATAATTTCTTACAAATTGTAGAACGTTTGGATAGGTTTCTTGTTACTCCAAATTGGCTTATTGGGGACTATGTGTTATCTTTAGATATTGTAACTCTTGTTGGATTTGATCATTATGCCATTTCAATGGATATTACAAGGACTTGTTTGGGGTTTAAAAAACATTCATCTTTCAAATTTAAAAATATATGATTGAGACACCCACATTTTTTACCATTATTGCATCAATGGTGGGAAAGTGCACCTTATCAAAGGGGTATGAAAATGTATCAGTTTTGTGGAAAGTTACAATTTGTAAAACAACAAATTGAAGCCTTAAATATACAGCATTAAAAAAATATTTTCCAGCAAAAGGAAGAGGTTTTTAAGGAATTATCTGAAATCCATGAGCACATCATAAAGAATGGTTTGGATGCTTCAACTTTAGATAAGAAGAAAAATTTGTAGGAAAAATGAGAAGAGTTAAGTGCACGAGAGGAAATTTATTAGAGGCAGAAGTCCAGACAGTTATGGTTGAAGGAGGGATATCGTAATACTAAATATTTCCACTCATCCACCCAGATCAAAAAGGTTGCTAACACAATTTTTTCAATTAATAGTTCAGTGGAAGGGAGGTTACTCACAAAGGAGTCTAATATTCAGGAGGAAGGAGTGAAATTATTTTTCGGTCTTCTCTCTGCACCTCAAAGAAAGACTTCAAAAATTTTGAAGGATGGAGAGGTGCTATTAGATGCAATCACAAATATTATTGGTGAGGAAATTAATAAGGTTTTGTTGAAGCCATTTATAGTAGAAGAATTGAAGAATGTATTATTCTCCTTGCCACTAGATAAAGCACTAGGTCTAGATGGTTTCACAACCATATTTTTTTAAAAATGTTGGGAAGTAGTGGGTTTTGATCTTCTTTTGGCTGTAGAAGAGTCAAGAAGAATGGGTACAATGTTGAAGTAGTTCAATGTAACAAATATTGCTATCTTTCCAAAATTTAAGGATCCTAAAACCTTTGCATAATTTAGGTCAATATCACTTTACAATACAATTTATAAGATATTTACAAAAACAATCTATTTAAGGTTGCAACCCTTCATTTCATCCATTATTTCCCAAGAGCAGGGAGGATTTGTGATAAGGAGGGGAACTATTGAAGGGGAAATTGCTGCTGACAAAGTATTGCACTCAATTAACACAAACCATTTACCTACTTTCATTGTCAAGTGGGACATGATGAAAGCATATTATAGAGTGGACTAGAATATTTTGGTGAAGTTCTCTCAAAATTTGGATTTGACAAAAAGTGGTGTAAATAGATTCATTCTTATTTTTCAAGGGCTGTATTTTTAGTTATCATTAATGGCTCTCCTTTTGGTTTCTATAGTGAAACACAAGGGGTAAGGAAATGGGATCCATTATCACCATTCCTCTTCATTATCATGGCAACAGTGCTAAGTAGAGCAATTCAAAAAAGCAATTGCTAGGGATTGTGGCATGGGGTAGAGATTCCACACATAGGATTTTCAATAACTCACCCCCTCTTTGTTGATGACATAATCCTTTTTGGGAAATCTTCAATGGTAGAAGCCTCTCAAATAAAATAAGTCTTATTAAAGTATGCATCACTATCCGGGAAAAAAGTTAATGCAACAAAATCAAAGAATTATGTATTCAATACAAAGGAAACAATAAAGAGAAAAATTGTGAATGCATTGAAGTTTCAGCTAGTTAAGCTTCCTTGTACATATCTAGGAATTCCTTTTTCTGTAGGGGCTAATAATATTTCATACTAGGGAAATTCATTGATACATTAAAGTCAAGGATCTCGGTGTGGAAGGGTAGGTGGCTATCATTAGAACAACACATTATATTGATTAGAAAAGTATTAATAGCCATCCCAAATTACTTCTTGGTAGTTCTTAAAGCTCCAAAATTAGTTGAGCTATAAATTGAAAATATTATTAGAAATTTCCTTTGGAAAGGGAACATCAATGATCAAAATAAGGCACTGTTGATTTCTCTACAAAACATGGCGGTGGACAAGAGGAAAGGAGGAGCAGACATCCAAGATATTTCAAGCAGAAATTTAGCTTTTGGTGCAAAGCTAGTATGGAAAATGTACCATCAGGAAAATTCAAAATGGTGTAAGTTAATGCAAGAAAACTATTTAGACTATGAAAATCTAGCAAGAATATTCACAATCTCAAACACACCAAAAGGGTCAACCATGTGGAATTTTTTAATCTCTTGTAGAAAAGTTGTCCATTCATACTTAACATGGGAAGTCCATCATTGGGAAGTGGTAAAATTTTGGTCAAATTCATGGAATGACTTCCCTCCACTTCAGAATATTCAGGAATTGCAAGCTACAAGGGGAATTTGAATTAGTGTATGAGGGACAAAGTTAAAATATTATGTAGGGGAGGTAGATAGGTTAATAGGAAAGGTATCCTAGAAATATTTGTCATGCACTATAGTTCTGACAACACATCAAGGTCTCATACAAACCTTATTAAAGGATAGATTGGTGTTCTTTTCAAACAATATAGATAGGGTTATATGGGCCCTTGCAAAAAATGGAAGTTGTTTGGTAAAGCAAGGGTACAAAGCTCTACTTAATGATGTTGATCATTTAATATCTCAAAGAGCATACTTATTTTGTTGTAATGATAGAGTGCTTCCAAAATTAGGAACATTTGCATGGTTAGTCTTAAAACGAAGAGTGTTGAAAAGTGAGAGAATAATAAAATTGGGGATAGTAGATCCTTTTAATTGTGTCTTATGCAAAAAGGTATTAGAAGACACTGATCATTTTTTCTTAAATTTCCCATATGCACAAAGTTGTTGGGAATCCATCAAATTGAAACTGAATTTTCTAGTATTTGGAAAGTCATTCCTACAATAGTTGTTTGTTCCATTTTGTGGGAGAGGAATTAGCATATCTTCAAGAAAGAAGTTTCTTCAGTCAGTTATACTATTTTGAAAATTGAGAAAATAGTGTCAGAATCTATAAATTTGTATGTTCAAGAATGCAAAAATGTTAATTCAATGTTCACAAATTGGAATAGTAGCATTTTGTAGAATTGGGAGTACATAGTCTTACCTTTTAAGGGTAGCCTACACAAGTTCATAAATACAAAGTTTGATAGGAGGTTGATTAAATGGAAACAACCTCCTCAAGGTTTTCATAAGTTGAATTTTGATGGGGCCTCAAGAGGGAATCCAAGAATCTTAGGTGTAGGAGTTTGCATTCGACATTCATTTGGTATAGTGATAGCGGCTAAGTCCTTTCAAGATCGCTTAGGGAACAAACAATACAATAGAAGCTCAAGCAATGTTGTTGGGGTTACAACTTGTTATCAATCTTGGCTCTCAAAAAATACATATAGAAGGGGATTCTCTGATTATTATAAATTCATGCAAAGAAATGAGGAGTTAGAGTTGGAATCTGAATTACATTCTTTAGAAGGTATAAATTTTGATAGATAAGTTGCAATCATATCACATTACTCATGCATATCGTGAGGGTAATAAGGTGGTGGATTACCTTGCAAACATGGGGTGTGATAATTAGGTGGTATCAATTACAAACTAAACTTGTAGTATAGAAGCACATCCTCATTTAAATGAGCTAATTGAGTAGGATAGGAGTGTATCACAAGTAAATATGGGATCCTAATGGCTAGAAATTGAAATCAAGGGAAGCAGAGCAATAATATGGGTGCCTAACTGAATTTATTCAAAGATGGTCACACGGGTGTAGTTATTAGCCATCGATGATATCACCTAACTCACACCTAAGAAATACCTTAGAAAGTTGAACAAAGTTGTACATTGGACTTTCAAAGATTAGAGGTCAGTTGTTTGGCTTTCACAAAAGAGAAGGAAGGTAGAAGGTAGAAGAGAAACCCAAACACAAAAAATACTAATGGTCATAGGCAAAGGAAGTTAGCAAGTTGATCAAAATTGAGCATTGAACTTCCAGAGATCAAAGGTCAGATTGTGGGAATTCACAAAAGTGAAGGAGTTAGTCAAATTTCACTAATTCTAATCAAGTCTCAGGATTCAGTCTTTATGGATATGACTTGCTATGGTCAAGCAGTGTAATGGGTATGAGGGATCCCCAATCCCTGACACCCAAAAGAGGAAGCAGAAAGAAGGTTTCACACTTCACTAAGAATGTTCACGTTTTGGACTTTGGGATTTATGGTTGTGGATTGCAATGTTTAAGAATTGTAAAGGGTATGAGGGATCCTTGATCCCCAACCCCCGAAAAAGGAAGCAAAAAGAAGGTTTCACACTTCACTAATTCTGATCAGGTTTTGCTTGTCAGGTTTTATGTCACTATGTTAGAGTCCCTTTGAAATCATGACATGGTGATAGCACAATAGTGAACGGGTTGCAATGGTGTTACATCAGAGTGAGGCCTAGGCTTCGGCGAGACGTTGTTCTATGTACCATTGATGTTCTGATGTTGGAAGAAGTAGTGTAAAGGAATTACATTGGAGTTCCAATGGTGAGAATGCTTCATGACGATGGGACAAAATTTCTTGTCCCCTCGACATCTCGATGGGTAGTAAACATACTGGTATAAATACATCAGTGTGGCTTGATGTTTTTCAGTGGGATTCATTATGGAGTCCCTTCGACATAGTGACATGGCATACCATGGTGAAGGGGTCATGATGGTGTTACATCAGAGTGAGGCCTGTAATTTGGCGAGACCCTATTTTATGTCCCATCAATAGTCTGATGGTGGAAGGAGTAGTGTAAATGGGTTTCATTTGAATTTCATTGGTGAGAATGCTTCATGTTGGCGGGATGACATTTGATGTCCCCTCAACATCCCAATGGGTAGTGAACATACTATTGTAAGAGAATTGTTGTCACTTGATGCTTTCAATGGGAGTTGTTCTAGAGTCTGTCGATGGGGTTACATGTCATATTTTCATGACATTGAGATTTCAAGTGGACAAAAAAAACTATCCCCTCAACATTCTAATGATGCAATGATGATAAGGAGGCTTTCACCTCAAGAAGACCTGTCCATTTCAAAGGGAAGGGATTTGAAGTCCTCTTGATATGGAAATGATGGCAAGGTGGAATAGTGCTGTGAGCGGGTCAAAGGTGATGGAAAAAGAAAAATAATGGGATAAAACTTGGCTCGATGTGGTTCACAAGTTGTTCCAATCATCCAAGCTCAGGAAACAATGCAGGAGGAGCAAGGAGAAAATTCAATTCACTTTCCACGTTGGGGCATTTAAAATTTGAATTTTTTTTTTTTCTATGTTGATAGTTCATATTGTATAGGGTCCAAAGTTGTGAATTCTAATGAAATTTTGGTAACTAGGTTGTTAAATATTCTTCCATTTAAAACTCCAAGCTACATAGTCTTTGTCATCTAAAGATATTTTTGTAATTATTTAATATTATATTAATATAATATACATTCTTTTTCCATTTTGTAAAAAGAAAAATTCAATTGCAATAAATGAAATAAAGCATGAAACATTCAACAACATCACATAACACACAAACACTAGTATCTTTATGTGGAAAATCTAAAATGGGAAAAACCACAATGATGATTAGCTCACAATATATTATACCCTATTATAGTATCTTTACAAAAGTTCTCACTATAGGTGGACTCACTGCCCACTAAGAGATAAAGAGATAGAAGAGAGTTTGTGGCTCACAACCTAGATTTAACTATTATAGTTGCATCTATCATATGCATAAATTATAGTTCCAATGAAGCTCAATAAACCTGACTTTACACACTTCATTTGATTTTGATCTATTAGTCTTCTTTCCTTTACATTTACATCACTTTGATATTGTACTCAACATTCACAACTAAAATTCACACTAATATGATAATATTCACTCAATTTGCATCACATACATGTCTCACATATGTGAAAACACCAAAAATGATCTTGCTTATATATCCACTTCAAGCATAATATCAATTAGGTCGGCCTAATTAGATGTAGCATACAAAATAGATAATATATGAATTTTTGTCTCAAATCCTTTCACACATGTCTTGCACCAAGATTTAATTCTTAAAACATTTTGAAGTAGGTTGGCATGGATGAATAATAGCTCCCAAATAACTCTGCAATTCTTAATTAATCTTCACACTCCTTCACACCTATTAGGTTAAAACTACAGAAGACCTAATACAAAAAAATTCCAACTGTATGCTCTTATTTGGACATGTGTAATTCAAAACATAATGTCAACTAGAATTCATACTCTATCGACATCTATCAATGTCTCCTTAAATCTATAAATCCAACATATTATCTATGAAGAAGTGTGGACTCTCCTACTTGCATGCACTATAGAGGAAATAACTATAATTTTCTAGGTCGAACTTCTGCTATCCATAACTTTCAAACCAAAAGCTAAAAAAAATATGGAATTATGAAATTAGATGCTTTTACAAACCAAAAAAATTATGCTAGAACCATAGATTGAAATGTTCATTTGCAGACCAGTGTGGACCCAAAAACTAGATGATTTGATAAACAAAATTATCATAATTGATGTTGAGTTAGTTTCCATCACAATTATCTTTACCGGATCAAACCATATTTCAAAATTATCTTCCATAAACATCAATGTACAAGCCTTCTAACATGTTTTTGGATGTTAGAGCCAAAAAAAATGATTTGCACCAAATTCTTCACACCAAGATACAATATTGATATCAATGACAACATTGCAACAATAATAGTGTACCTTGTTCTTATCCTACATGTTCATGTTGACAACAATAACATCAATGAAAATCTTCTCATTCTGCCAATATATGTGATTTTACTTAAAATAAATTTAGGTTTTTTTTATGAGGATCATGGTATTAGGACACATCAGTCTAATCCTAGGACCCCTTAGAAGAATGGGGTAGTGGAGACGAAGAATAGGACTATGCAAGAGATGACTATGCAAATGTTGAAATATGCATATTTTCCTAATATATATTGGAAGGAAGCAGTTCACACTATTGTGTACCCGATTAATAGCGTATAATTGAGGGTCAATAGCACTAACACCCCTTTATGAGCTATAGTATGGAAGACCTCCCACTATTAGATATTTCAGATCTTTGGTAGTAAATGCTACATCAAGAGAGATGAAGAAGACCTTCGAAAGTTTGAATCAAGGTGTCATGAAGGTATCTTCCTTGGTTACTCAACAAAAAGTAAGGCCTATATATGCTACAACAATAGATTCGTAAATATGATTGAAAGTATGAATGTTAAGGTAGATAAATATTTGTGTTAGATTTCACAAGAACTAGAGGTTTGTGGATTTTATATACCTCCTTGTATTTAAGAAGAAGAAGAGAAAGAAGAGAAGGAACAAGAATTAGAAAAGGACCCAAAGACTCTAGCAAAATATATTCAAAGGAAACATTCACCAGATTAGATCTTTGGAGATAAGAATGAATGTGTGCAAACTAGGAGAAGGCTTGGAAAAGCAAGTGAGCAAGTGAATTTGTGCTTAATTTCAATGGTAGAGCCCAATACATTTGTTGATGCTAGCAAAGATGAAGGATTGATGAAGGTAATAGAAGAAGAATTGAATTAGAAAGAATCGAATTAGACATGTGAATTGGTTCCTAGACCAATTGATAAGAATGTTATAGGAATAAAGAGGGTGTTCTAGAACAAGCTGAATGAAGATGGTGAAGTTATGAGGAACAAAGCTAGACTAGTATGTAAGGGTTATTCACAAGTTGAAGGTATTGATTTTGAAGTGACTTTTTCTCTAATAGATAGAATGGAGGCAATAATGATGTTCCTTTCCTTTACTGCTCACAAGAATTTTAAGGTATATTAAATGGATATCAAGTCAAATTTCTTGAATTGTGATTTAGCGGAAGAGGTATACATTGAGAAAATAGATGGTTTCCAACTATTAGAAGATCTAGACATGGTGTGAAAACTCAAGAAAGGTTTGTGTACTCTCAATCAAGCTCCTAGAGCTTAGTATGCTTAGTTGGATAAATACCTACTTCAACAAGGTCTTAAGAAAGGTACTAGAAGAGATACAAACAAATTTTGAAATGTCTATGATTGGTGAGTTTCCTTTCTTCCTTGGGCTTCAAATTTATCAACTAGATGATGGTATCTTTATTTCTTAGGCTAAGTATGTTAGAGAGATGTTAGATGTTGAAGAAGTTTGACATGGAGGACTCCAAACCAATAAGTACTCTTATGGTTATCAGTTTCCACTTGAGCAAGGCTAATGAGTCACTTGAGGTTGATCACACTCTTTATAGGTCTCTTATTGGAGGTTTATTGTACTTGATAGCTTCTAGACCTTGTATTATGCATGTAGTATGCTTGGTTTCTAGATATGAAGATAATCCTAAGAAAACTCATGAGAAGGCAGTAAAGAGTATATTCAAATATTTAAAGGGGACTCCAAATAATGGTTTGTGGTATATGAAGGATGAAAAATTTTCTTTGAGTGTTATGTTGGATGTTGTAGTTGTGTTTCTGATATGTTCTTGTCATTTATGTCAACACTATTAGCATTTGATGTATTGAAGGTTGTATATGTTGAGGATATTGAGAAAATTGTAAATGAAAGTATTACAGGTACCCAGTGGAACTGTGAAGTTCATGAAGGTGTCTTTTATTGTACATTGAAGATCAATTGTTGTGAACTAAAGGGTTTATTTTTTAGCGTATCTAGTCCATCCTCCGGAAGTTTTAAAGGTCCACATGAAAATTTGATCGTGTTGTGAACAGATGTGTTCTGACAGTGTTTATGTGGTCTCTATTGGTGTTCTTGCTTAAAGTTGGTATAATTCTGGTAATTATAGTTGTTGTAGATGTTTCTCCATTATTTCTTGGTGTTCTTGGATGTTTCTAGATAATGCTCTATCTTTGTGGTATGTCCATATTGATTGGTGTGCTCGTGGTTGAACATTTTTCTTTCTATGTTTGGTTTTTCAGGTTTTGGCTGACATGATAGGTGTAATGTGTTGTGGATCCTTGGAGATTAAAATTTGAACATTTAGAATGCTCAAGGATATTTTTTTGGGTCTTATCATGATATTAGTTGACGGTGTTTGATCCACACTGAAAATTTACTTGTAAATTTGGGCCAACATTGAAAATATGTTTTATATTTCTATTCGACTAGGTTGATGCAATCTCATGTTGCTGATATATAAGAGAAATTGTTTCATTAGTGTAAAGTGTGCTTGGTGTGATCCCATGTGTGTATGTACAAATATAATTTGATTGCAAAGTAGAGTGTGAAGAAGATTGAGCAAAGTGTTAAGAAGTTTGAGTGAAGAGTGAAGAAGGTTTTTCGGTGCTTAACTTGAACTATAATTAGGCTTGTGTAAAAGCTATTTTATCAGTTCACATTTTGGATGGTTTTAATCCAAACCTTGGGACAGCGAGTCCTCTTCTGTATTTGAGCAGTGTACCTGATTGCATGTGCATTCCCATTATTTCTCATTATACTTTTCACAGGGTATAATATGGTGGACTAACCTCCACTGTGGTTTTTCCCCTAACAAAGTTTCCATGTAAAAAATATTGGTGTTCTCTATGTTTATGATTTGTTGAATGTTTATAGTTTATTGCTTATTCATCATATCTAAGATTGAGTTAGATAAAATTTGAAAAGGTTTAACTATTCTGAGACAATTGATTCACCCCCCTCTCAGTTGTCTATCCTTGTTTTTCCAACAATTGGTATCATACCAGGTTCATCTGAAGAAGTTTCAAAGATTGAGGTGATCCACGATGGCATCATACAAGGACAGTCCTAGATTTGATGGAACAAACTTCTCATTGTGGAAAGCTCGGATGGAGTGTGATTTGAAGTGTATTGGTGAACCTTTCTGGAAAATTACAAACAACAGTTATGTTATTCCTCAGAATGGTCCTTCCACAGCTAATGAGATTAAAGAGGCTAAGAATAATTTCCAGGCTATGAAGCTTTGTTGAGTGCTTTAACAAATTTGGAAATGACAAATTTTTTAGGTCTAAAGACAACTAATGAGATATGGATGAAGCTAGAAACTTTGTATGAATGAGATGTACTTGTGAAGATGGCTAGGCTACAGAATTTGAAAGACAGCTATGAAAATATGAAGATGGGTGAAGATGAAAATATTTATTTTTTTATGCAAAAAGTAAATGAACTAGTGATGGGTATTAGATGTGCTGGTGGTAACCTGGATGACGAAGAAATTGTGACTAAAGTGCTTAAATCATTGCCTCCCTCCTACAAATCAAAGGAACATGCTATTCAAGAAATAAGATCATTGACGAATGTGACAAGGGATACACTCATTGGTGAAATTGTTGCCTTTGAGTTGAGTGAATTTGGTGATTCTGTTCCTAAGACTGAAACTACATTTAAGGCTACTGTATCTAGAATAAACAAGCAAAGATATGATCTTGGAGAGAGTTCTAGAAAGAAATTCAAGTATGAGGAAGAGAGTTCTAGAAAGACATTCAAGTATGAGACAGAAATGAAACTTGAAGATGAAGAAAGAGAGGTAGAAGAGATGGAAGCATTGATTGTGAAGAAAGAAGGTAGAGGACAAGGCAAGTATAAATGAAATCTACCTATCAAATGTTTTTATTGCAATAAAATAGGTCATTTTTCATCAAGGTGTCTTGAAAGAGTTCCTAGATCTAAGCCTTACAAATCTACATTCCAAAAGAAATGTTACTTTGCTAAAGAAGGTGTGACTGATGATGAGTCTGATAAAGGTAATGGGAATGAAGATGATTAGGTTTTAATTTCTATCAAGGAAAATAGTCCTATGGCTACTGAATTTGATAAATTTGAGAAAGATCTTACAACCCGAACAAAAGAAAAGGATGAGTCGGTCAACAAAAATGAATGCTTACATCATATGACTGGTGACAAAATGTTTTTTGTAAGTCTAGAAAAGTATCACAGTGGGGTTGTAAGATTTGGAGATACCAATGATTGTGTGATTCGTGGCAGAGGATCTATTTGTCTTATTGGTAAGCATAACACTAATGATGTTATTTATGTTGAAGGCTTGAAGCACAACATTTTAAGTGTTGGATAGATGGTGGACAAGGGATATGATCTTTAGTTCAAAGATGGAAGATGCAAGATATATGGAAGTTCTAGAAATATAATTTCCTCAGGTAAACAGAGCAAAGGTAATGTTTTTCACCTAAATGTTTCTTGTGAAAGTTTTTTAATTTCTCAAGTAGATGTAATTTGGTTATGGCATAGAAGGATGTGTCATGTGACTTTTGATAACATTTTCAAAATAAGTTCCACTAAAGCAGTAAGAGATCTACCCAAGCTAGTGAAGCCTGCTAGCACAATTGGCAAAGAGTGTCAGATGGGAAAACATACTAGAGTTTCTTTTCGGGGAAAACAACATCATTCAAATGGATTGTTGGAACTAGTACATACTAATCTATGTGGTCCTTCCAGATTTAGAAGTCTCCATGGTGAAATATACTTTCTGCTACTTATTGATGATTACTCTAGAATGGTAGATGGTTACTTTCTTAAGAGAAAATATGAAGCATTAGAAAAATTCAAAAGCTTCAAAGCTATGGCAGAAAATGAGAAAGGTCTAAAAATGAAATGCTTAAGGTCAGACAGAGGTGTTGAATTCACCTCCAGGGAGTTTAATTCTTTATGTGAAGAGCATGGAATCAGAAGATAGTTATCTACTACCTAAAGCCCTCACTAGAATGGTGTTGCTAAGAGAAAGAACAGAACAATTTTGGATGCTGCTAGAACAATGATGATTAAAGGAAATGTGCCTCACATCTACTGGAGTGAAGCAGTAAGCACTATTGTGTATACTTTGAACCATGTAAATGTAAATAGTAATTCTGGTAAGACTCCTTTTGAACTATGGTTTGGTTATCAACCTACTGGTAAATATTTCAAGATTTGTGGAAGAAAATGCTACATCAAGAGAGATGATGAAAGTTTGACGCAATAAGAGATGAAGGAATATTTATAGGTTACTCTATTAGAAGCAGGGCCTACCAGTGCTATAATAGAAGACTGAGGAAAATGGTTGGGAGTGTAAATGTCAGAGTTGATAAGGATTCTACTAAATCATTCAGATATTGTGGATATGATTTAGATGAAGACAATACAAACAAAGGGAATAATTTTTAGACACAAAATCAACTCAAAATTGTGCCATATGTTTCAGTAAGAAAACTTCAATTTGTTTCAATAAATCAAGATAGTTAGGAAGTAGAGACAAGTGCAAGTGCAAAAAGAAAGAACATAAGAATCATAAATTCAAGAAAATCCTAAAACTCTGAGGTATGTAAAGCTAAGTCATTCTGAAAACCAAATTATAAGAGATAACAATAAAGGAGTGCAAAATAGAAGAAAGATTGCATAAGAGTATTGCCTAATTTCCAAGATCGAACCTAAAGATGTCAAAGAAGCCTGCAATGATGAACATTGGATGGAAGCTAGGAAGGAAGAACTAATGTAGATTGAAAAGAATGATACATGGATACTAGTTCCCAAACCAAAAGATAAGAGTGTAATTGGTACTAAACGAGTCTTTCAGAATAAGCTAAATGAACAAGGTGAAGTGGTCTGAAATAAAGAAAGATTGGTATGTAAAGGGTATTCACAAATGGAAGGTATAATTCTGGTAATTCTAGTTGTTGTTGATGTTTCTCTATTATTTCTTGGTGTTCTTGGATTTTTCTAGATCATTCTCTATCTTTGTGGTACATCCACATTGATCAGTGTGCTTGTGGTCAAAGATCTTTCTTTATATGTCTATTTTTCACGTTCTTGGCTGACATGATATGCATAACATGTTGTTGATCTTTGGAAATTAAAATTTGAATGTTTGGTGCACTCAAGGATTTTTTTTTTGGTCTTATCATGATATTAGCCGGTGGTGTTTGACCCACATTGAAAATTTACTTGTAAATTTGGGCCAACATTGAAAATATGTAGGTGACTACTTTGTTAATGCAATCTCATGTTGCAGATATATAAGAGTGATTTTTTAATCAGTGTAAAGTGTGCTAGGTGTGCTCCCATGTGTGTATGTGTGAATATTATTTAATTCTAGAGTAGAGTGTGAAGAATATTTAGTGAAGTGTGAAGAAGTTTGAGTGAAGAGTGAAGAAGGTTTTTCTGTGCTTAACTAGAACTGTAATCAAGCTTGTGTAGAAGCTATTTTTGCAATTCACATTTTGGATGGTTTTAATCCAAATCTTTGAAAAGTGAGTCCTCTTTTGTATTTGAGTAGTGAGCTCTAGGCAGTTTGCTTGAATGTATGTGCATTCCCATTATTTCTCATTATACTTTTAACAAGGTATAATATTGTGGACTAACCTACACCATGGTTTTTCCCCTAACAGGGTTTCTACATAAAATATATTGGTGTTATATGTGTTTCTGATATGTTAAATGTTTATGGTTTATTGCTTATTCATCAGATTTGAGATTGAGTTAAATAAAGTTTCAAAAGTTTTAAATATTCTGAGACAATTGATTCACCTCCCTCTCTCAGTTTTCTGTCCTTGTTTTTCCAACAACTTATACTAATTTTGATTGGGTACGCTGTGTGGATGACTAGACAAGCACTAGTGGAAGTGCATTTTTCTTAGGAGACATATTGGTATCTTAGTTTAGTAAGAAGCAGGACTTAGTGTCCTTATCTATAAAAAAAGTTGAGTATATTGTTATAACATATTGCTACACCCAAGTGCTATGGATGAAGCATAATTTCAAGGATATAAAGGTGGTGTATGTTGAACCCATTCTCATATTATTTGATAATACTAGTGCAATAAGCATTTCTAAGAATCTAATGATGCAGTCTTGGACCAAACATATTTCCATCTAATATCACTTTCTAAGAGAGACACTTGGAGAACAAGAATTATTAGGACACATCGGTCTAATCCTAGGACCCCTTAGAAGAATGGGGTAGTGGAGAGGAAGAATAGGACTGTGCAAGAGATGACTATGGAAATGTTGAAAGATGCATATTTTCCTAATATATATTGGAAGGAAGCAGTTCACACTATTGTGTACCCAATTAATAGAGTATAATTGAGGTTCAATAGCACTGACACCCCTTTATGAGCTATAGTATCGAAAACCTCCCACTATTAGATATTTCAGGATCTTTGGTAGTAAATGCTACATCAAGAGAGATGAAGAAAACCTTGGAAAGTTTGAATCAAGGTGTCATGAAGGTATCTTCCTTGGTTACTCAAGCAAAAGTAAGGCCCAATACATTTGTTGATGCTAGTAAAGATAAAGGATTGATGAAGGTAATAGAAGAAGAATTGAATTAGAAAGAATAGAATAAGACATGTGAATTGGTTCCTAGACTAGTTGATAAAAATGTTATAGGAATAAAGTGGGTGTTCTAGAACAAGCTGAATGAAGATGGTGAAGTTATGAGGAATAAAACTAGACTAGTATGTAAGGGTTATTCACAAGTTGAAGGTATTGATTTTGAAGTGACTTTTTCTCTGATAGCTAGAATGGAGGCAATTAGGATGTTCCTTTCCTTCACTACTCACAAGAATTTTAAGGTATATTAGATGGTGTCAAGTCAAATTTCTTGAATTGAGAGTTTAGAGTAAGAGGTCTACATTGAGGAAACAGATGGTTTCCAGCTATTAGAAGATCTAGACATGGTGTGAAAACTCAAGAAATCTTTGTGTGCTCTCAATCAAACTCCTAGAGCTTAGTATGCTTAGTTGGATAAATACCTACTTCAACAAGGATTCAAGAAAGGTACTAGAAGAGATGCAAACAAATTTTGAAATGTCTATGATTGGTGAGTTTCCTTTCTTCCTTGGGCTTCAAATTATTAAACTAGATGATGGTATCTTTATTTCGTAGGCTACGTATGTTAGAGAGATGTTGAAGAAGTTTGACATAGAGGACTCCAAACTAGTAAGTACTCTTATGGTTATCAGTTACCAATTGAGCAAGGCTAATGAGTCACTTGAGGTTGATCACACTCTTTATAGGTCTATTATTGGAGGTTTATTTTACTTGATAGCTTATAGAGCTGGTATTATGCATGCAATATGCTTGGTTTCTAGATATGAAGATAATCCTAAGAAAACTCATGAGAAGGCAGTAAAGAGTATATTCAAATATTTAAAGGGAACTCAAAATCATGGTTTGTGGTATATGAAGGATGATAAATTTTCTTTGAGTGTTTATGTTGGATGTTGTTGTTGTGTTGTTGATATGTTCTTTTCATTGATGTCAGCACTATTAGCATTCGATGTATTGAAGGTTGTATATGTTGAGGATATTGAGAAAATTGTAAAAGAAAGTATTACATGTTCCTAGTGGAACTATGAAGTTCACGAAGGTGTCTTGTTTTATACATTGAAGATCAATTATTGTGAACTAAAGGGTTTATTGTTGAGTGTACCTAGTCCATCCTCTAGAAGTTTTAGAGGTCCACATGAAAATTTGATCATGTTGTGAACAGATGTGTTCTAACAGTGCTTATGTGGTCTTTGTTAGTTTTCTTGATTAAAGTTGGTACAATTCTAGTAATTATAGTTGTTGTGGATGTTTCTTTGTTGTTTCTTGGTGTTCTTGGATGTTTCGAGATAATGCTCTATCTTTGTGGTGCGTCTACATTGATCAGTGTGCTCGTGATTGAAGATTATTCTTTGTATGTTTGGTTTTTCATGTTTTTGGCCAACATGATAGGTGTAACGTGTTTTGGATCCTTGGAGATTAAAATTTTAACATTTGGAATGCTCAAGGATATGTTTTTGGGTCTTATCATGATATTTTTTGACGGTGTTTGATCCACACTAAAAATTTACTTGTAAATTTGGGCCAACATTGAAAATATGTTTTATATTTCTAGCTAACTAGGTTGTTGATGCAATCTCATGTTGTGGATATATAAGACAAATTGTTTCATTAGTGTAAATTGTGCTTGGTGTGATCCCATGTGTGTATGTGCAAATATCATTTGATTGCAAAGTAGAGTGTGAAGAAGATTGAGCGAAGTGTGAAGAAGTTTGAGGAAAGAGTGAAGAAGGTTTTTCTGTGCTTAACTGGAACTCTAATCAGGCTTGTGTAGAAGCTATTTTCTCAGTTCACATTTTTGATGGCTTTAATCCAAAACTTTGGACAGTGAGTCCTCTTTTGTATTTGAGCAAAGTGATTTTTCAACTAATAAGGTTTCCACATAAAAAATATTTGTGTTCTCTGTGTTTCTGATGTGTTGAATGTTTACAGTTTATTTCTTATTCATCATATCTGAGATTGAGTTAGATAAATTTTGAAAAGGTTGAAATATTCTGAGACAATTGATTCACCCCCCCTCTCAGTTGTCTATCCTTGTTTTTCCAACAATTGGTATCAAAGTAGGTTCCTGTGAAGAAGTTTCAAAGATTGAGGTGACTCAAGATGACATCATACAAGAAGGACAGTCATAGATTTGATGGAAAAAATTACTCATTGTGGAAAGCTTAGATGGAGTGTCATTTGAAGTGTATTGGTGAACCTTTCTAGAAGATTACAAAGAATAGATATACATTATTTCTCAGAATGGTCCTTCCATAGCTGATAAGATTAAAGAGGCTAAGAATAATTTTTGGCCTATGGAAGCTTTGTTGAGTGCTTTAACAAATTCGGAAATGACAAATTTGTTAGGTCTAAAGACAACTCATGAGATGTGGATGAAGATGGAAAATTTGTATGAATGAGATGTACATGTGAAGATGGATAAGCTACAAAGTTTGAAAGGCAAGTATGAAAATTTGAAGATGGGTGAAGATGAAAAAATTTACTCTTTTATGCAAAGAGTAAATGAACTAGTGATGGGTATTAGATGTGTTGGTGGTACCCTCGATGAGGAAGAAATTGTGAATAAAGTGTTAAGATCATTTCCTCCCTCCTAGAAATCAAAGGCTCGTGTTATTGAAAAAACCAAATCCTTGATGAATGTGACAAGGGATACACTGATTGGTGAACTTGTTGCCTTTGAGTTCAGTGAATTTGGTTATTTTGTTCCTAAGACTTAAACTACATTTAAGGCTACTATATCTTAAGAAACAAGCAAAGATATGATCTGGGAGAGAGTTCTAGAAAGAAATTCAAGTATGAGGAAGAGAGTTCTAGAAAGACTTTCAAGTATGAGGAAGAAATGAAACTTGAAGATGAAGAAAGAGAGGTAGAAGAGCTAGAAGGACTGATTGTGAAGAAAGAAGGTAGCAGACAAGGTAAGTATAAAGGAGAGCTACCTATCAAATGTATTTCTTGGAATAAAATAGGTCATTTTGCATCAAGGTGTCTTGAAAGAGTTCCTAGATCTAATCCTTCCAAATCTACATTCCATAAGAAATGTTGCTTTGCTGAAGAAGGTGTGACTGATGATGATTTTGCTAATGATAATGGAAATGAAGATGATTGGGTTTTCATTGCTATCAAGGAAAATAGTCATATGGCTACTAAATCTAATAAAGTTGAGAAAGCTCTTACAGCCTCAACTGAAGAAAAGGATGAGTTGGTCAATGACAGGGGATGATCACATCATATGACTGGTGACAATATAAAATTTGTAAGTCTAGAAAAGTATCATGGTGGGGTTGTCAGATTTGAAGATAACAATGCTTGTGTGATTCGTGGTAGAGGATCTATTTGTCTTGTTGGTAAGCATAACACTAATGATGTTATTTATGTTGAAGTAATGAAGCATAACCTGTTAAGTGTTGGAAAAATGGTGGACAAGGGATATGATCTTCAATTCAAAAATGGAAGATGCAGGATATATGGAAGTTCTAGAAATATAATTGCCTCGGGTAAACAAACAAAAGGTAATATTTTTCACAAAAATGTTGCTAGTGAAGTTGTTTAATTGCTCAAGTTGATGAAATTTGGTTATGGCATAGAAGGATGTGTCATATGAATTTTGATAACATTTTCAAAATAAGTTCCATTGAAGTAGTAAGAGATCTACTTAAGCTAGTGAAGCCTACTAGCACAATTTGGAAAGAGTGTTAGATGGGAAGGCACACTATAGTTTCTTTTTTGAGAAAACAACATCATTCAAATGGATTGTTGGAACTAGTACATACTAATCTATGTGGTCCTTCAAGAGTTAGAAGTCTCCATGGTGAAATATACTTTATGTTGCTTATTGATGATTACTCTAGAATTATATGGGTTTCTTTCTTAAGAGAAAAATGTGAAGCATTAGAAAAATTCAAAAGCTTCAAAGCTATGTAAGAAAATCAAAAAGGTCTAAAAATGAAATGCTTAAGGTCAGATAGAGGTGGTGAGTTCACCTCCAGGGAGTTTAATTCTTTCTGTGAAGAACATGGAATCAGAAGACAGTTATATGCTCCCTAAACCCCTCACTAGAATGGTGTTGCTGAGAGAAAGAACAAAACAATTCTGGATGCTGCTAGAATAATGATGATTGAAGGAAATGTGCCTCACGTCTACTAGAGTGAAGTAGTGAACACTTTTGTGTATACTTTGAACCGTCTAAATGTAAATAGTAATTATGGTAAGAGTACTTTTGAACTATGGTTTGGTTATCAACCTACTGTTAAATATTTCAAGATCTTTGGAAGCAAATGCTACATCAAGAGAGATGATGAAAGTTTGATGCAATAAGAGATGAAGGAATATTTATAGGTTAGTCTATTAGAAGCAAGGCCTACAAGTGCTATAATAGAAGACCGAGGAAAATGGTTGAGAGTCCAAATGTCAAATTTGATGAGGATTCTACTAAATCATCCAGATATTGTGGATATGAATTAGATGAAGACAATACAAACAAAAGGAAGAATTTTCAGACACAAAATCAACTCCAAATTGTGCCATATGTTCCAGTAAGACAACTTCAATTTGTTTCAGTAAATCAAGATAGTCAGGAAGCATAGACAAGTGCAAGATCAAAAGAAAGAACATAAGAATTAGAAGTTCAGGAAAATCCTAAAACTCTGAGGTATGTAAAGCTAAATCATTCTGAAAATCAAATTATAAGAGATAACAATAAAGGAGTGAAAAATAGAAGAAAGATTGCATAAGAGTATTGCATGATTTCCAAGATTGAACCTAAATATGTCAAAGAAGCCTACAATGATGAACATTGGATGGAAGCTAGGAAGGAAGAACTAATGTAGATTGAAAAGAATGATACATGGATACTAGTTCCCAAACCAAAAGATAAGAGTGTATTTGGTACTAAATGGGTCTTTCAGAATAAGCTAAATGAACAAGGTGAAGTGGTCTAAAATAAAGCAAAACTGGTATGTAAAGGGTATTCACAAATGGAAGGTATTGATTTTGAAGAAACCTTTGCCCCTATTGCTAGAATTTAAGTTGTAAGGTTATTTCTTCCTTATGTTGCATACAAGAACTATAAATTATATCAAATGGATGTGAAGTCAACTTTTGTAAATGGTGAGGTAGAATAAGAAGTATATATTGAACAACCTGATGGATTTCTACTGATTGATAAGGAAGACATGGTTTTCCAATTGAAGAAAGCTTTGTATGGGCTCAAGCAAGCCCCCAGAGCCTAGTATGCTAGATTAGACAAATACTTACTGAAGCTTGGGTTCAATAAAGGTACTACTGACAACAACCTATATTTCAAATTGGATCATGATAAAGAGTTAATTATTGAGGTCTTTGTTCATGACATTATTTTTGGAGGAGATGATAATCTACGCATGAGGTTTGTTGATGAAATGGAGAGTGAATTCAAGATTAGAATGATTGGAGAGATGAAGTTCTTTATGGGATTTCAAGTTACTCAGGTAGACAAGGGGATTTTCATATCTCAGTCCAAATATGTGAGAGAACTACTGAAGAAGTTTGGCATGGATGATTCAAAACTTGTTGGTACTCCCTTGATAACTAGATGTAAGTTGACATAGAATGATGATTCTCCTAAGGAAAATCAAAGAAGATACAAATCAATGATTAGTGGATTTATCGAATTAACTCAGACTAGACCAAACATTATGAATGTTGTATGTATGGTTGCTAAATTTCATGCTGATCCAAAATAATCTCATGTGACTTCCGTTAAGAGAATCTTTAGGTATCTGAAAGGGATAGTTGATTTTGGGCTTTGGTACCTTAAGGACGATCATCTTACTTTAAATGCATATACTGATGTAGATTGGGTAGGAGATGTAGATGAAGAAAAGAGTACTAGTGGTGATGTTTTATTCCTAGGGAAGAAGCTGGTGTCTTGGTTATGCAAAATCTAGAATTCCATTTCTCTATCTACTATTGAGGCAGAGTATATTGTTGCTGCAAATAATTGTACTCAATTGATGTGGATAAAGCAGATGTTGAAAGATATGAGAGTAGTATATGATGGAACTATTTCCATATACTGTGACAAATCAAGTGCAATAAAAATATCAAAGAATCTGGTGCTACACTGTAAGACAAAACATATATCAATCAAGTTCCACTTTCTAAGGGAGCAAGTGAGTGAAAAAGAAGTTAGACTAGAGTATGTGCCTACCAAAGAATAGATTTCAGATATTTTCACTAAGCCATTGATGAAAGATGCATTTGAGTATCTTAGAGGGATGCTAGGGGTGATTACCACTCCTGATATGAACTAGGATGCATTAATTTGTATCAATCCGTACATTTCATTATCATATTCTGATATGGACTGATGTTTTTGTGGCTACTACTCAAGGGGAGTATTCAGATGTGCAGATATGTGGTTCAGAGCTTGTATGTGGAAAGATAATGTTTATCATTTCCATTTATGTAAAAGGGGGAGAAGATTCATGTGAAAACTTGCTGCCTATTTGGAGTAAAAATTCTTGTGGGGAGAAGATCTTGTAGAAGAAGTCAAATTTAAGGAGTAGTAAGTGTTGATTGAGAGTTGGGTTGATGGTGTTTTTCACATCATGTGTTGCCATCAATTCCAAAAGGGGAGATTCTTGGATGTTGTGGTTGTGTTACTGATATGTGGTTTTCATTGATGTCAACACTATTAGCATTTGATGTATTGAAGGCTATATATGTTGAGGATATTGAGAAAATTGTAAAACAAAGTATTATAGGTTCTCAGTGGAACTCTGAAGGTCATGAAGGTGTCTTGTTCTATACGTTCAACATGAATTTTTGTGGACTAAAGTGTTTATTGTTGAGTGTATCTAGTCCATCTTTAGGAAGTTTTAGAGGTCCGCATGAAAATTTGATCATGCTATGAACATATGTGTTTTGACAGTGTTTATGTGGTCTCTGTCAGTGTTCTTGATTAAAGTTGGTATAATTCTGGTAATTCTAGTTGTTGTGGATGTTTCTCTATTGTTTATTGGTGTTATTGGATTTTTCTAGATCATTTTCTATCTTTGTGATACATCCATATTGATCAATGTGCTCATGGTCAAATATTTTTCTCTATATGTTCAGCCTTTCATGTTCTTGGTCGACATGATAGGTGTAACATGTTGTGGATCCTTGGAGATTAAAATTTCAATGTTTGGCACACTCGAGGATATTTTTTGGGGTCTTATCATGATATTAGCCGATGGTGTTTGATCCACGTTGAAAATTTCCTTGTAAATTTTGGCCGACATTGAAAATATGTTTTATATTTCTAGCCGACTAGGTTGTTAATGCAATCTCATGTTGTGGGTATATAAGAGCGATTGTTTCATCAGTGTAAAGTGTTCTCAGTGTGTTCCCATGTGTGTATGTGTGAATATTACTTGATTGTAGAGTAGAGTGTGAAGAATATTTAGTAAAGTGTGAAGAAGTTAGAGCAAAGAGTGAAGAAGGTTTTTCTGTGCTTAACTAGAACTGTAATTAGGCTTTTGTAGTAGCTATTTTCTCAATTCACATTTTGGATGGTTTTAATCCAAACCTTTGGATAGTGAGTCCTCTTTTGTATTTGAGCAGTGAGCTCTAGGCAGTGTGCCTGAATGCATGTGCATTCCCATTATTTCTCATTATACTTTTAATAAGGTATAATATTGTGGACTAACCTCCACCATGGTTTTTCCCCTAACAGGGTTTCTACATAAAACATCTTGGTGTTCTATGTGTTTCTGATGTGTTAAATGTTTATGGTTTATTGCTTATTCATCAAATCCAAGATTGAGTTAAATAAAGTTTGAAAAGGTTTAAATATTTTGAGACAACTGATTCATGTCCCCCTCTCAGTTGTCTGTCCTAGTTTTTCCACCAACTTATACTAATGTTGATTGGGTAGGATGTGTGGATGACTACACAAGCACTAGTGGAAGTGCATTTTTCTTAGGAGACATATTGGTATCTTAGTTTAGTAAGAAGCGGGACTTAGTGTCCTTATCTATAGAAAAAGTTGAGTGTATTGTTATAACATATTGCTACACCCAAGTGCTATGGATGAAGCATAATTTCAAGGATATAAAGATGGTGTATGTTGAACCCATTCTCATAATATTTGATAATACTAGTGCAATAAACATTTCCAAGAATCTAATGTTGCAGTCTTGGACCAAACATATTTCCATCCCATATCACTTTCTAAGAGAGACAGTTGGAGAACAAGAAATATTAGGACACATCGGCCTAATCCTAGGACCCCTTATAAGAATGGGGTAGTGGAGAGGAAGAATAGGAATGTGCAAGAGATGACTATGGGGTGATCCCACAATAGTGGTTTACAATTTTTGGCCAAATTGGACACTGATATATTTTTTTTACCAAAATTTTCACATTCAGGCACCTATAGCGATTAAACTGTGAGGAATTTGAAGATGATGCAAACTAGAGTCTTGTCACATTTTGTCTGTAGATTCTAATTTTTTTTTTTTCAATTTTTTGGAATCAGATTGCACTTCTTTTTCCATCTCCCACGAAAATTGGTTTTTTTCAAAAAACAACATTTTTTAAAAGTGACTCACACCGTATAACGCATAACTTTTTTTCCTTGAAAGATAAAATTCCAATTCTTTCAAATTTAGATTTGTAATTCTGATATATAGTGCTTCCACTTGGTTATATAGTTTTTTATTGAATATTTTTTCTTTAATCAAGTTTCAAAGTCAAATCAATTACAATTCAGACGTAACATGACCGTATAACGCATAACTTTTATTGTATGTATCAAATTTTTTTTTTTTTTGGATCAAGGACTCCAATATCTGGTGCACTCATATTTTTAAATTTTTACTTTTCATAATCTTCTATTTTTCCACTTGTGCAGAATAGAGAGTTTTGTTTTCTGTGAAAAACCTATATTGAATAAAACTTAAAAAATAGATAGATAATATAATCAAAACATATTAAAATTATATTTGTTGGATAGCTCGTTTTGAGGGGAACCTAATACTAGTTGGGTTTCTGAGATCTCCTCCATTTTCATTCTCAAATCGAGCTTTGAAGTGCAAAATTCTGAGCAATTTTGGTGACTCAGGGGGGCAAGCTGAAAAAATGGGGGTTCGGTCGAACAAGTGTTCGATCAAACAAAAAAATAATGTTCGGTTGAATAGGGGTTTGACCAAACCCCTTTTCGACCGAACCCACATAACATAGAATAAAAAAATGTATTTTAAAAGGGTTCGACCAAACATTCTAAAGATGTTCGGTTGAACACCTTCTTTTAAAAACTAATTTTTAATATTAATATAAATATTAATTATATTCTTTTTAAATTTGATGGCCATATGACCGTATTTAGAGATTTTTGCTGTAGAATACAATCAAAGTTTTAAGAAGATTATATTAGATAAAAGGAGATATTTTTGATAGACTGTCAAAATTTATATAGAATTATAATGATATATATGTTTGATTTATATATAATTTTACATACACTAAGGTATATCATAATGTTTTAAGGGCACCCTTGAATAGATAACCATCATTAAAAAATTTGTTGACAGGCAAAGTCGACCATCAAATTTAATCCTTGGTAGGAGGGAGATACTGTGAGAAAGAGGGGGGGAGTGGAGAGATAGCTGG
>VDFB02047144.1:9910355-9957187 GCA_007258455.2 Sequoia sempervirens | reverse complement strand
TGTGGAAAGATACACCACTACTTCCAAACAATGCCAAACAATTTACCTATGATTCTTCATTGACAACCATGAATATTAAATTTAAAAAATACCATGAGTTGATAAATATATGATGTGGGAGTACCCACATCCTTTTTGAGGAGGAAAAGCTTAAAACAATGAGCTAACTAAAAAGGAAGACCAAACGTAACAATTAAGAATTAAAACATATCAGAGATGATAAAATAATCTAAAATACTCACTTGCTAATTAAGAGTATATAGTGTCTAAATAGCTTTAAAGAAAAATTTATGGAAGGACATTTTTAAAAGATAAAATTACATAATTACTTTGAAGTTTAAATTTTCATCAATTAAATTGAATTAATAGAATTTTCAATGATAAAAATGTAAAACAATATGTACTCGTTTATATTCATATATTTCATATTATATGTAATTTATTTATTTATTGTTAATATATATAGTTAGTCTGGAGTGCGTAAACAAAAAATATATAAAAGATGATTTACTAAAGCAATGGCCAAACATCTAAATAGCCATCAAATTTAAGTACCAACTTCTTTAGCAAGTAATGGAGGAGACAGGTAATGTTGTTCCTATAATGATTGTAAAAGCTATTAAAGACATGTTTGAATTTTTAAACAAATATCTACATTGATAAGGCATACAACACACAATATCACTTCAAAGATATGATAATATTATTTCTCAATATAATCCTATGTTGATAGCTTCAAACCACTCTATTTAAATATTATTTTTCAATAGTTAAATAGTTAATAGTAATTTTACACTTCATCCATGTCAAAAAGTGGTAAATATTTGTTCTAATATTATTGGCTAAAATTTACCCTTGACCATTGAGTTGAGTGTGGTTTAAGTATAGTCATTACAAATACCTACAAAACCTTGAAAAAAAAGTTTTAAAATAGTTGGAAGTCAAATCAAACAACCATCATATGAATGGTTCATGTAATTTTCAAGGGTAAGAGTATAATTTGTAAAGAAATAAATAAGAATATTATGTGGGAAAATACTATTCTTATGTGTACGAGTACTAGGGCGGCAATGTACTTGTGTTAGATTACTTCATATTATATATTTATCTTATGATGTCAAATGATGTCTTTAAATAGTTACTCCATACCAAATGGTTTTATCTATTAATATAAATTATTTGGAAATTAATAAATTTTAGCAATGAAATCATTTAAAATGACCCAACCCTAACCCTAACCCTAACATTGACTCCAGTGTTAGGACTAGGGTTACGTTTAGAATTAGTGGTATATTAGATATAAAAATGGAAACCTAATGGGATTGGCAAGGGTGGCTACAATGGGTAAAGGATAGATCCCAACATAGCACAAAACATTAAAATAAAAGATATAATAATGGAATAATGATAAGTAAGAATACAATCCTTCTAAAGATCTAAAAAATGGTAATGCCATGAGAAATGACATATCTAAGACCCTAAAAGTGATAAATCATACAAAATGTCTACCAAGTCAGCTCATGGTGGGAAAGAAATAGGCAAGAGTCAATAAAATTATAAGTTTTAAAATTTGAAATTTAGGGGTCAACTCCATGTGATGCAATCTCACTTTTAAATATTAATGTGGGGCAATGGAACACTAATATTGAGGTGAGGAATGAGTTTTAGGACATGGGTTAGACTTAGAATTAGGGTGACTTAAGGATAGAATTAAAGTTAGCGATAGAATGAGGGTTACAGTTAGAATTAGGATAAGGGTTAAGGATAGAATTAGGTTATCATTAGGGTTTGAATTATGGTATATACCAGAGATCAAAGTACACACATCAATGATAACGACATTGATCAAGAGATGGCACAATGAGAGGAGTACATTCCTCCTCCCTACTGGTGAGAATTAGGGTTGGGGTTAGGTTTAGATTTAGGAATAGAATTAGGGTTAGTATTGTCCTAAATGGTAGGGTTACAATTACAATTAGAATTAGTGTTAGAATTAGGGTTAGGGTTAGGCTTATATTTTTTAGAACTTGGGTTCAAACTAGAAGTTAGGGATACAATTAGGGTTAGGGTTAGGGTTTATGATTAGGAATATGTAACATATGGTTAAGAATAGACTAAGAGATGCAAACAAAACATGAATGATTTGTGGAACTCAAATCAAACAACCGTGATATGAATGGTTAGTGTAATTTTGAAGGGTAAGAGTATTTACAAATAAATAGATATGAATATTATGTGGGCAGTACTATTCTTATGTGTACGAGTACTAGGGTGGCAATGTACTTGCATTGGAATACTTCATATTAAATATATTTGTCTTATGATGTCAAATGATGTAGATATAACTTTACTCCATACCAAATGGTTTTATCTGTTAATATAAATTTGGGAATTAATATTGCACCAATGAAATCATTTGGAATGACCCAACCCTAACCCTAACCATAATTCTAACCCTAACCCTAACACTAATTCCAATGTTAGAACTAGGGTTAGGTTAAAAATTTATGGTATATTAGATATGAAAATGGAAACCTAATGGGATTGGCAAGGGTGGCTAGGATGGGTAAAGGATAGAATGAGGGTTAGGGTTAAGGATAAAATCGGGTTATCATTAGGGTTTGAATTATGGTATATACCAGAGATCAAAGTGCATACATGAATGATAACGACATTGATCGAGAGATGGCATGAGAGGAGTGCATTCCTCCTCCCTACTGGTGAGAGTTAGGGTTAGAATTAAGGTTGGAAGTAAGATTTGAATCAGGGTTAGAATCATAATTAGGGTTAGAATTAGAATTACGCTTAGAGTAGAATTATGGTTAGAATTAAAATTAGTGTTAGGATTAGAAGTAGGGTTAGGATTATAATTAGGTTTAGGGTTATGATTAGAATTAGTGTTATAGTTAGATGAAGGTTAAGCTAAGGGTTAGGATTAGGGTTAGGGTTTGTGTTAGAGATAGAAATAGGATTAGGGTTAGTATTAGGTTTAGGGTTAAGGTTAGAGATAGAATTAAGATTAGGGTTAGTATTAGGGTTAGGGTTAGGGTTAGAAATAGGGTTAGGATTAGGGTTCGGGTTCAAGTTAGTGATAGAAATAGAATTAGGATTAGGGTTAGGGTTTGTGTTAGAGATGGAAATAAATTAAGGATTAGTGTTAGGGTTAAGGTTAGGGTTAGGGTTAGGGTTACAAATAAGGTTAGCATTAGGGTTATGGTTTGTGTTAAATATAGAAATAAAATTAGGATTAGTGTTAGGGTTTGTGTTAGGATTAGTGTTAGGGTTAGAGATAGTGTAAGAATTAGGTTAGGGTTAGGGTTAAAGATATAAATAGGATTAGGGTTAGGATTAGAGATAGTGTAAGGATTAGGGTTAGGGTTAAAGATAAAATTAGAATTAGGGTTACAATTAGGGTTAGAAATAGAATTAGCATTAGTGCTGCAATTAGTGTTATGGTTAGGGTTATGGTTAGGGTTAGAGATATAATTAGGATTAGGATTGGGGTTGGGATTTATGATTAGGCTTAGGCTTAGGGTTAGAGATATGGTTAGGATCAAGGTTAGTTTTAGGGTTAGAGATAGAATTAAGATTGGGGTTAGAAATCTAGAATTAGGATTAGGGTTCAGGTTAGTGCTAATATTAGGGTTAGCATTAGGCACTAAGATAAAATTAGGATTTGGGTTGGGGTTAACATTACAAATAGGATTACAATAAGAGTGATGGTTAGAGATAGGGTAAATATTAGGGTAAGGGTTAGGGCTAGAGATAGAATTAGGTTTAGGGTTAGGGTTTTGGTTAGAGATAGAGTGAAGATTAGGGTTAGGTTACAATTAGATATATAATTAGGGTTGGGGTTAGATTAAAGATAGGGGCAAGATTAGGGTTAGGGTTAGAGTTAGAGATAGAATTAGGATTAGGATTGAGGCTTCTGTGAGGGGAGAAATATCTTTCAAAGTTAGGGCTAGAGCTCAATTAGAGTTAGGGTTATGGAACAATTAGGGTTAGGCTTCAAATACACTTGAGATAGTTTAATTAGGGTTAACGTTACAGTTAGGGTTATGATGGAGCTAACATTAAATTAATTAGGGTTAGGGTTAGGATTGGGATTAGGGTTATGGTTAGAGATATAATTAGGATTAGGGTTGGGTTAGCATTAGGATTAAGGTTACGGTTAGGGTTAGAGATAGGGTCAAGATTAGGGTTAGGGTTAGGAATAGAATTAGGATTAAGGTTAGGCTTTGAGTAAGGATTATGGTTAGGGTTAGAGATAGGGTCAAGATTATGGTTAAGGTTAGAGATAGAATTAGGATAACGGTCACGGTTATGGTTAGATCTAGAGTTAGAGATAGGGATAGGATTAAGGTTAGGGTTTGTGTTAGAGATACAAATAAAATTATGATTAGTGTTAGGGTTAGGGTTAGGGTTGAGGTTTTTGTTATGATTAGGTTTAGGGTTAGAGTTTTGGTTAGAGATAGAGTGAATTTTGGGGTCAAGTTACAATTTGAGATAGAATTAGGGTTAGGGTTAGGATTAGTTAGGGTTAGGTTAGAGATACGGTCAAGATTACAGTTAGGGTTGTGGTTAGAGATAGAATTAGGATTAGGATTGAAGTTTGTATTGTATTTCAAAGTTAGGGCTAGAGTTTAATTAGAGTTAGAGTTATGGCATAATTAGGGCTAGGGTTCAAATAGATTTAAGATGGTTTAATTAGGGTTAAGTTTAGGGTTAGGGTTATGATGGAGCCAACATTAAATTAATTAGGGTTAGGGTCAGGATTGGGATTAGGGTTATGGTTAGATATATAATTAGGATTAAGGTTGGGTTAGCATTAGGATCAAGGTCAGAGTTAGGGTTAGAGATAGGGTCAAGATTAGTTAATATTAGGATTAGGGTTAGGGGTGGGTTAGAGATAGAATTAGGATTAGGTAACCATTTTTATATATACTTACCCCAACCCTAACCCTACCACTCATCTTAAGCATAATCCTAAACCTAGCCCTATTCATAACCTTAACACGAAATGCTAAACCCTAATCCTAAATGGTTAACCCTAAATCTAATGCTAACCCTGACCATGATATAAAACTTAACCCTAATGCTAACCCTAACTGTGATATAAATCATAACCCTAAATTTTAACCCTAACCATAACCCTAATTATATATTAATTTATTCAATGTATAACACTGAACCTTAACACTAAACCCTAACGCTAACTATAACCCTAATCATAAGTCTAAACCCTAACCCTCACCATAATCATAATCGTAAACCAAATCCTAACCCTAATGCTAATCTTAACCTTAATCCTAACCTTGACTCTAACCCTAACCCAAACCATAGCCCTGACCAAATATAAATCCTTACCCTATCTCTAATTATAATTCCAATCCAAACCTT
This sequence comes from Sequoia sempervirens, assembly GCA_007258455.2. Lineage (NCBI taxonomy): Eukaryota > Viridiplantae > Streptophyta > Pinopsida > Cupressales > Cupressaceae > Sequoia > Sequoia sempervirens. The sequence goes on along the minus strand of VDFB02047144.1, from coordinate 9,951,787 downwards.
AATAGTAATTCCAACCCTACCCTTAACACTAACGAAAGTCGTATTCCTAACCTAAAACCTATTATAATTATAATCCAAACCCTAACCCTAACCATAATTCTACCCCTAACTCTAACATAATTCTCACACTAACTATGACCATAAACCCAACCTTAACACTAAACCCTAACCCTAATCATAATAATAAATCAAAACCAAACCCTAACCCTAATGCTAACCCTAACCATGATATAAATCCTAATCCTAAATGCTAACTCTAATCATAACCCTAAATATATTAATTTATTCAATGTGCTATGCACGTCACGACTACTACTAGCTTATCTATCTTAATATATTAATCTATATATATTATACGCCGAGAGATTTCATTTTCGAGGGTATTTTTTAAGTTAAAAAAAGAAGCAAAAAAGCAATAAAAAATATGCCTCAAAAATGAAATCTCTCGGTGTATAATATATATAGATTAATATATTAAGATAGATAAGCTAGTCATATTAAAATTTATTCAATTACTCTTGTTTGAAAATTCCTTTTATCAAAATATGATTCATTATTTATTAAATTTGATGATTTACATAGATATAAAAATAATGTTTTTCTCTCTATGGTGTTTTTTTGTTTGCTAGGTGTTACCCATTTTCATTGTTACTATAAATTGTGTCAATCTTGCTTATATTTCAATAAAAGAAATAAAAAATATATCTAAAAAAGTAAATATTGATATTAAAAATATGAAATATACCTATTTATAAAAGTAGTAAATTTTGGTGTGTAGTAAAAAGTAAAATTCAATTTCTAAAACTTTGTTTAAACTTACATCAAACCATTTTTATTTAAAAAAAATCTATGAGAGAAAGGTGTGTTGTATACATTGCATATTGTTTAATGTTATTTGTGGTGCACCTAAGGGATCTAGGGACATGTGCATCACATGGGTTAGCTTTCTTAGGGCCACTTTATGTGTTGTGTGTAGCATTGTGATAAATATTTATTGTGGGGTTGCACATTGGAAAATATTTAATATTGGGAAACTTTATTACAAAAAGTAAATGTGGAGATTAATGGTTTTGTAAGTTCAAGGTACTAGTCACATGATTTTATGTAATACCACTTTGTGGTTTTATGTGAACTTATGTCTATACAAGAAAACACATGGATAGTTGGTCATTTTGGCTAAGAGGTTGAAAGAATCTCTTGTTACTATTTGAGAGGTTTGAAGCATGGCATGGGATGTGTGGTTACATACATGTTCACATGGAATGCTTGTAGAGGGTATGATGTTTCAAGGGTATTAGTGAATAAAATATCAAATAACTATCATTTTTGTAAATAAAATCATAGATTATAATTTAAAAATAATTATGTAATTGGATATTTATTAAAAATTTCATTAAATTTTTTGAATTTACAAAATATATATTTTAAAAATAAAAAATAAAAATAGCTATATATTATTCACCCTAATGTCCATATAAGGCTTAATCTTAGAGAAAGATAACATAACACATAAACAAACCCACTAGGAGACTGAAGCAAAAGAAAAAGGAGGGGTGGGGGATATTGGCCATCTAATTTTACCCCATACATTAGTGGGGTCCAAGGTAACCACCAGAGGATCCCATCAATCATTATTACCAATTTTTTCTTCTTATTTTTTAGCTGAGCTTAAACATCACACACTAAGTTTTGATTGTTTATGTGGATGTGGGCCCATTCCTTTCTCTTGGCATACAATACCATCCTCTATTTCCATTCAAAACTGTCTAGCCTCCAGTCTCATCCATTTTCGTTCAAAACATAGTTGTCATTAACATTTGGATTTGAACTATTCCTGCGTGCACGTTCCATCGCATAAAATGAAGTGGATGGCAAGGGGAACTTCTACCTACATTGCCATTGTCATGGAATACCTTTCCACTGAGGTATTTTCATGGCCTCGGTTTCTTTACACAAATGGTTTCTATAGCAGACAAAAGACATGGGTGCCCTCATGATGTAGGCAATGCAACAAACAGATTTCCCTCCTGATCAGTTTTATTTGCCACATACTCCCCACCTATGCAAAAATGGGAGCTCTAGAACAGGTATTGATGTCCATCAAAGTCTAATGGAAGGTTTATTATTGTTAAATATCACAGTTGTAAATGCTCTGTTAGACGTGTATGTAAAATGTGGAAGCATAGACAAGGCACATGAACTATTTAACCAAATGCCAAAAATAAATCTATCTCATGGAATGTTATGATTGCAAGACATGCACAAATTGTGTTTGTTGAAAAGGATTTAGGAACTTTCAACCAAATGCGATTGGCTTGTGTAAAGCCACACTCTGCAACTTTTGCTAGCATCCTCCCAAGCTATGCAAAAATGGGAGCTTTGGAACAGGGTATGGACATCCATCATGGTAGAGGATTTTTATCAGGTGTTGTAGTTGCAACTACCCTATTAGACATGTATGCAAAATGTGTAAGCTTAGACAAAGCACGTGAACTTTTTGACAAGATGGCTGCAAAAATTGTTTGACAAAATGTCATGATTGCAGGATATGCAAAATGTGGAAGCATAGACAAGGCACATGAACTGTTTGACAAAATGCCTCAATAAAAAATGCTCTCATGGAATGCCTTGATTGCAAGATATTAAAAAAATGGATTGATGATCTCTTCGTAGGTGACATGATTGTCCAAATTTGTGTCATTTATGTGACTTAATTGGTTCAAACTCAAAAAAAACACACTAGAATGTTATCGGTAAGAAATTAAAAACTATCACAATTTAGGACATTCTTCAATGATACAATCTTTTTTTTTTTTCTCTAAAATGGATTTGATAATAATATTTATATTCAAAAATTAGATTCAACCGAAAAAATTATATCTAAAATAGATCTATCCAGCAAAAAAAATTGGAACTAGGTACTATTATAAAAAATGTGTAGTAGTGTTTAGTGTCAACTTACAAACTTTTTTAAATTATTTGAAAAGTGCAGCATTACCTCAACTTCTATTAACATTAATAAATTTTTTGAGAAACAAAATAATAGACTTTTGTAGATCTAAAAACATTGTTTCTAAAAAAAAATTATTATTCTTCTAATTAATAATATTTTTCTTATATTTTCTCTACAAGTAGGTCATTAGTACCTTAACATAAGGTTGATTTATTTCTCAAATAAAAATGGTTTTTTTTTTTGTTGTCTCATACACAACATAAGGATGATTTGGCCTCGCATGAATTTCATTATTATTATAGAGAAGAAAATCAAACTATCATATTCTAGCCAATATGAGAATTGACCAAATTGAAAATACTATGGTCTATGACTCATCTTCAAACATAGAGTATCACAATTTACAAATATCTTTTTTATAATGATTACATAGTTTAATTTCTTGTACCCTTTCATTAATTGTTAAACTCTATGCACCATTTAAATCTTCTCAGCCAAATGACTCATTTACTCACCGTACAACTCCACATGATAAACAATTATGGGAAGCTAGTTTTTATATCCACTTTTTATCTTAAAATATTCTATTTATGATTTTTTTAACTCTATAGTACCACCACAACATACCTCTAAATCAATACTGTGTGAATGATAGTTTTCCCTTTACTCACCTCCTTTGGTTGATCATTAGAACATTCCTATTTATGTTCTCTTACTATTTCAATTGTCATCCTACTCTTCTTCTCTACATCCTATTAGAAGGGGTGAGAGGGAAATAAATAGAAGGATTTATGTGCTTCCTTAAGAAACCTACCACTCATTCTAGGTCCAATTGAGTCCACCTTACTAGCATACATTTTTTCTATGGACTAGCCCAATGTTGAAAAGGGCCTTCAAAGCTATTTTAGGTGATGATATTCAAGGTGAAACCAAGATATTTTACTACTTTTGTACCATATTTAATTTCCTCTCTAACTATACGAAGTTGGGGTAGGATATAGACTTCCCAAATATAATTGCTTATGAGTACATTCAAGATTTTCTACTACCATCAACTATCTATAGTCAAGTTGTCATTTCCTATGACAATATATAATGTGTGAACCTTAAACTATGAGATTTATTCCCTTGTGAACTAATAAATAATTGTCATGTAGCTTCTTACATGTTTTCAATATTATGTCGACTAGTTTGACTAGCAATTTTATAGTATCTTTCACACATGCCTACACTCTCATAGTGGCTAGCCTTGAGTCTTTTTCAACTAGGGTCCTAGAGGTTTTAAGACACCCAAATTCCTATTTTGAAATGCTCCTCCTTGACCCCCTACTACTTCTCCTTCCTCCATGTCCACTTTGAAATTGATGTCTTCTCAACTAACTACCAATGCTTCAACTTATTCCTTAATTGGCCCTCTCTCTCTCAAACTCGAGCATCTAACCACCACATTTAATTGTATATTTTCATTTCACTTTATTTATTAATATATTTATTATCGATGATCTCTCACCTTTTATCTAAAAAAATACTATTTTTAAAATAAATTAAAAAAATACATGATGCCCTAGAGGAGAGAATATAACTTGAGATGATATCATTTTTTGAACTTTTTAACTAATTAAAGAAAAGTGTCGAGTTTTGAAAAATAAACTAATATTTTTTATTTAAAATTTTAAAATAACATAAAATAAAAATAAAATTTTTACATTCAATTATTTCACATCATTTAAAAAATTAAAATATGTATGCCACTTTCATGTGCTTCAAGTTAAAAATCTAGACCATAGACTCATCTTATTCGTTTCCTTTATCACGATGTCCATGGTATTCAAATTTCACCTAGTTGAATGTTCTTAATTTTAAATCAAGTTTTAGTTAATATAATTTTTTCCTTAAATGATAACAATGAAGGTGTTAGATTTTACTGTCTTCTTGAATAATAGTTGTACCACAAAATCTTGGAGTAGATTGGCAACTCACTTTAAAATTTAAAATATTAGATGAATTAATTATGTAGGGATATTCTAGGGTTTATACTAGGGTATGTATAAGAATATATTTGTCCAAACACTTATCAAATGTAATTTTACTAGAATATAATATAGGGAAGTAGAATTTTTTGATAGGAACTAAGGTTAGTCCAATCTTTTGTAGGTAGTATAAATTAAAATTTCACTAAACAAAAATATAGATAGAATATCCCATAAGTTATTATGAAATTGGTTATAAAATCATGATTTGAGCCTAAGGAATCCTTAAATAAAAAATACCAACACAATATTAAAGGAAATGGGTATATTATAGCTACCCTATCAAAACTAGTTCATCCATTTCCACTAAGATGACTTTCTCTCCTAGTTTGGTGAAAAAACTAAAGAAATTCCACTTCAACTAAAAATCAAATCATTAGAAAAAAAGTCCAATGGCTTAGAATCATATGAGGACTACCTAAAGGTACAAGATGAAGAATCCAAATTATTGGTCTCAATGGATTTTTTATCAATACCATAATATGAGACACAAAAGGCCAAGCTAACCACAACCTCAAAATAAGAATCGGTTGTAAGATCTAGTTCAAGAAGTCACAATTGAAGAGATCAAATCTAGTTCTCAATCTACACTAAATTTTGGTTACAAGCAAAAATAAAAGTAGGGGGAAGCACCCCCACCACTACAATGACAATATTAACTTAGAATTTTATGGGCCTCGATGCACCTAACAAAAATAAGGCAAGAGCATGCCTAGGCAATATGGTAATCTTGAATCATTATGAAAAAGTGGATATTTTTACTTGAGTTCAATTGTTTGTTTGTTTTTTAGTTGTAGTTAGTAGTCTATGATGCACAGAAAGCTACCACATTTCCTTAGAACTTTAAATTGTCTTCTATAGTTTTTAGAATAGTTTATTTTTTAGTGTCATATTCAAATTTGAGAATAATTTAATGAGAAAAAAATAGTAAACTAAATTTTGAGAGAATCTATTAGGTGGAAAAATGTGTGTAGTTAGGATTATTTTTATACGTAGCAAGTGATTTAAAGTTTGGAATAATAGAAGATAAAGATTAATCAAACCCTTGAGGACAAGTGTTGAGCACCACCTAGAGTTTTCTCCATTGTTTTTTAGGGTAAAAAGAAGAATATATTAATGAGAGCTTAAGTACATGACTCAAAGAACCAAAGGGACCTCCAAATGGTCATTACCATCTGTAAAGGAGGGGGATTCATGGATCATGAGTTCTCTTCATTTAGAGAGCCTCACTAAATGAATTGCCCTAGGCTACCTCAAGGAACAAACACAAGAGTTCTAGAATCAGAAAGAGAAGGTCATGAAAATTTATTGGGAAAACTGGAGAGCTCTTGGCCAAAGGATGATAGCATGGCATGCTAGCGTCTCTCTTGTGTGTTGGTGTTTGTACAGACTAGAAAGTGAGTTTATCATAGAAAATAGCTAAATGACTGCTAGCAATCTGATTGCTAAGAACTTGCAGAATATAGGAAAATAATAGAATGTAATAGAATTGAAATAAAGTGAAATAGATGATAAAGAGAAATAAGAGATAGAAAGGAAATTCTTACAACTACCCAAGTAATGAAGTCTCCAGCAAATGAATGTCTTCAATACCTACATGTGTAAGATCTAGAGAAAGTGTTGGGGCTATATAGGGGTTTGCCTCAATCAAACCCTCATTTTAGTGAACATTCCCACCTCCACTCAAGGAGGAGAACCCGTATCACAAAATGTAGGTGATAAAAGCAATCCCCGCTTGAGGAGAACCTGTATCACAAAGTAAGGATGCAATATATAGGGGATAGGAATCCTATGATGCTCACAAGCATAAGGCAAGGGAGATAGATGTGAGATCCAAGAGGGCTACAAAGAGTTTTGCTAAGAGAGCAAGAGAGTGCTTGAAGTTGCTATAAAAATTTGTATTGAGCTATGTAAGCAAAACAATTAGAGAGAAAATTCTAGAGCCAAGGTTGGAAAGAAGCTAGAGACATAAATGGATTGAAAAGATATAACTTTTAAGGAGAGAAGAGAAGCAAAAAGAAGCTTCTCGGGCGGTTACAAGACGACCCAAGTTGTTACCACCAACAAAAGGAGGTAGCAAGTGGAAAACATGCCCAAAAATAGTTGTTTGAGCTTTGAAATGTTGTAGGACGCTAGTGCGGCATGCTAGTGTCTAGACATATCATGCTATGAAATGACAAGAATGGTAAAATCATAAGCTTTGACACAAAGCTAACGCTTGAGGTAGCTGTTGAAAAGGGGTTTCTGAGCATCCTAAGAAGGGAGAAAGATTGATGCAGGTGCTAAAATGAGCCTACACAAATGCTAAGGGAGTGGGCACTAAAGCGGATGCAAGAATGTATGTGAAATTGCAAAGGCTAAAATTTTATGACATTACACCATCTTAATAAAAAGATAAAGGAGAATCCACACAAGATCTATACAAAACCAAACACCCAAGAAAAAAACTTTCCAATATCTCCAAAGGGCATGTGACATAGCCCAACAAGAATCCTCAAAATCAACCCATCTTGTCATCATCAATAATTCATTGAAGTAGAAGGAAATGGTCCTAAGATAAATTTCTCCAATTCTGCACCATCCAACCATTATCTTCATCAAAGGTCCATTTGGCCAAATAGTCCACGACCTTATTCTACTCTCTCAGTGTAACGCCCCGCCAGGGAATCCAAAGGACAAAGCATTAAGTAGCGAACTATCTGAATAATTTCCTTTTTTTTAAAGTCATACGATTAAACAAATGTCATAAGGATTCCAAGAGGACGTTACTTAAACATTATAATTAAGAACATCATACCCTAATATTAAGGTCATAAAATACAGGTATAAATCACATTCATAAATCTCCCACTTTTCAAAACTTATATAGTTGAGTCATTTATATATTCAGATTACATCTAGTGAGATTCTCATAAATCTCAATACATCATAATGTTGTTACAAAGAGTACAATCATAAAAATGAGGTAAATATACATAGAGGGTAATGATCTCCTCATATCAAATATCCACATCTCCGATCACATTCAGCACCCATTGTCATGAACAAAGAAGTAATAGGAATCTGCTAGAAATATAATGCCATCTGTAAGAGTATCCAATGAAGGTGTAGCATGGTTTCCACCCAACCACATGGAACCCGAAGGTCCACTCCCTTCATGCTAGGAGATAGTGATAGGTCCAGAAGAAAATAAAACACACAACAAAGAACACACATTACATTACATTGCTTGAAAACACAAAATGACATAATCACATCAAGATAACCACATTAAAACTCAAAAATAGCATATCCTTAACACACGCACCCACCACAATGTCTTCATACGAGCTTAACCAGATAATATTGATATTCAATAAATCATCCATAGGATTTAACAACTATATAACATCAATGTTGTAACTAGAGGCAATACAATATAGTATCTAAAACAGCTACATGACTAGCAAATGAGCACAAACAAACTAATTCACATAGTAGTAACTGGAGGGGTACTACATCCTTCCCCCCTAGGATAAGGCTTACTCCTGGAAGCCGCAAACTAGGTACAACAAACACATCTTAAAAAGTGTCTTATGCTCAACAAAACAAAATAAGTTTCAATCTAACAAGGCAACAAGAAGGAAAAGTACTACATCCCTTCTCCCACTAATAGACTACTCATTATCGGATAAGGGGTACCCCTCAGGATCCTCATTTGAGTTCATAATTGTCTTCATGGAAGTGGAAGATTGTATACGATGGATTTCCTTCTCTTCCTTAGATAGAATAGGTGTGTTAGGTCCACACCCAAATGGTCAATTCCAAACAACGGATGGTTTCTTCACTTTAACTGCATGTCCCGATTCTTCAATCTTTTTCCCTTTTTCCATTTTGACCCGAGAGAGAGCCTAGGCCAAGGTCTCGTCATCAGATTCACAAGGTGGAGGTTCAAGTGTGGATTTTTCTTTAATGACCACACCTTTATGATCAACTCGAGAATTCTACTGCTCCACACGCTCACTTTCATGAGAACTCAAAAGGGGAGTATTCTTGCGGTTAGCCCCACGACCACCACCTCATCCTTAACCACGACCTCTACCTCGATGTCTAGGAATGGTCCTACACAACACCACATAGATCAAGTCTCATATATAAAGCAAGAACAAAGAAAGGGAAAGAACAATTCTCAAGAATCTAAGTACTATATCCATGACTAACATAAATATTCTCCATATACGCCTACCCTAAGGTTCCCTAAGTCTATAGTTTCCTCGTATACACTCACCAAGTCAGTATCCTACATCCTTGGAGAGGAATCACAATACGACACATGGCCGACATTGAAAACAATAAAAATAAAATAATTTAGCTACTAAAGTTATAAATGAACATTAAAAGAAATTTAATTTCAACATTAAAATAAGAGATGGACACAATTTCAACACTAAATCAAGTGTAACCATTAGGATTACAAGTAAATATGATCACAAAGTGTGGCTAAACCATCACAACCAAATATAAACAAGGTGTCGACCTTCACAATCAACATATATTCATCAATAATTACAAAGAAAATCCACAATCTTCAAAATTGTACAATACGACACTGCGTGACTATACACTAGCCACCTAACGAGGAAGAAGGGAACTTTTTAGGCTAAAACAACAGTAGTCTTCTAGTGATGTGGAGTGATCTCTAACATGTCTTAGTTACATGACGTAAAAGACAATAGGATAATATGAACTATAGAGTCTAACACCTAGGACAACGTAATGGGCTTACTAATATCCAGAGTACCCAGTGTTAGAACCTAGTGCTCTAATACCATCTGTAACGCCCCGCCAGGGAATCCAAAGGACAAAGAATTAAGTAGCGAACTATCTAAATAATTTTTTTTTTTCAAAGTCATAAGATTAAACAAATGTCATAAGGATTCCAAGACGACATTACTTAAACATTATAATTAAGAACATCATACCCTAATATTAAGGTCATAAAATACAGGTATAAATCACATTTATAAATCACCCACTTTTCAAAACTTATACAATTGAGTCATTTATATATTCAAATTACATCTCGCGAGATTCTCATAAATCTCAATACATCATAATGTTGTTACAAAGAGTACACTCATAAACATGAGGTAAATATACAAAGAGGGTAATGATCTCCTCATATCAAATATCCACATCTCCGAACACGTTCAACATTCATTTAAATATTCAGACTACATCTAGTGAGATTCTCATAAATCTCAATACATCATAATGTTGTTACAAAGAGTACACTCATAAACATGAGGTAAATATACAAAGAGGGTAATGATCTCCTCATATCAAATATCCACATCTCCAAACACGTTCAATGTCCATCATCAAAAACAAAGAATTAATAGGAATCTACTACAAATATAATGCCATCTGTAAGAGTATCCAATGAAGGTGTAGCACAGTTTCCACCCAACTGCGTGGAACCCGGAGGTCCACTCCCTCTGTGCTAGGAGATAGTGATGGGTCCAGAAGACAATCAAACACACAACAAAGAATATACATTACATTACATGGCTGAAAAACACATAACGACATAATCACATCAAGATAACCACATTAAAACTCAAAAACAACATATCCTTAACACACGCACCCACCAAAATATATTCATATGAGCTTAACCAGATAATCTTGATATTCAATAAATCATCCACAAGATTTAACAACTAATATAACATCAATGTCGTAACTAGAGGCAATACAATATAGTATGCAAAACAACTACATGACTATCAAACGAACACAAACAAACTGATTCACACGGTAGTAACTATAGGGGTACTACACTCAGAACATGAATAAAGGAAATCAATTCAAAATCAAAAGCTAAAAAAAGAATATATTTCATCACCCATTCTAACCTCCAAGCACAATTATTAGAAGAGTTTTCTCCATTGTTTAGCTCTTTGAATTTGATTATAAATTATTTTTGGTTAGTGACATTTAGTGTTAGGCCTTACATGCTAGATGTTATGGCTAGTATTGATCAAATTGGACTTTTTAATGCTATATATAATTTTTTGGCTTGAATGAAGGTAAGAAAAGAGGTAAAGGAAGAAAAAAAGAGGCAGAATGGAAGAAGAGTGAGACTATTTGGTTTTGGATGGAGATTGTAAGTATAGAACAAGGAGTAGTGAGTATGGATAATTTGGAGTCTATAGAAATGGTAGAAAATTTTGGGCTAAGGTGGATGAAGCAGTCACACCGATATGAGATTGGATGGTTGTAGTAGTGAGATAAGGTACTATAGAAGAAAATTATTTGGTGATGTTCAACATTGGAGCATATTATGATGAGGTTTGATGTAAAATTGCATTGATGGATTTGTGTCATGTATCTAGTGTCTAATCATGATGAGAGGGATAAACCATAAAACATACAAAAATATGTCTAAATATATGAGTTGATGCCCCTGAGGGTGAGTGAGGGATAATTTTATAGTGATGCAACGGTGTGTGTTGGAAAGGAGTGATATGCATTGATTCCAAGGATATGTGCTACTGTTGGATAACCAAAAAACAATGTAAATGCAAAAGAAGTACTATTGATCTAAGGGAATGTGATGATAGAAGTATCAACCAAAGGACATCACCTAGATAAATAGCATGATAATGAGTTTCATTGAGAAACATGCAATAGTAAAGAATGTAATAATATACTTGATTATATGAAACAAAAAAAGAGGCTAATTGATGTTAGGGATAAAGAAGATTGTGATGAAATACAAGAAATAGAAAAATACTATAGAAGGTGATTGATGGAATCAAAGTTCAAATACTACTACAAAAATTAGTGCATAGGGTGGATTGCTTGAGGTATACTTGTTCAGATGTGAAATTCCTAGGTAGGGGTATCTTGTATTAGAAAATGAAATTCATTTTTTTATCAACTCTAAGTGTGTGATGTGGGACATCCTTAGGTAGTGTCGTAATCTTGCACCATTCTAGAAAAGTGGTTTAGTTTAGTTATTTGTTTCTCTATTAGTTTGTGATGAAGAAATTTGTGTATTTAATTATAACGTGAAATTGGCTTTCAAAGTTTTAGGATTAGTCATATTTTTTATTTTTTATTTTCATGTTAATATCTAACAATAATGAGAAAAAGATAGTAAATTGGTACAAGAGTGTCTACTAGGTGCATAGTTGTGAAAAATTAGGATTGTTTTCGTGTTTGGCAAGTTATTTAGAGTTTGCACCAACAAATATTTTTTGTATCTATTGAACCATTGACAATGAGTGTTGAGCATCATGAGGACGTTTATCCACCTTTTTTCCACTTAAATTTATAATTTTTCTATTTTTAGTTGATGACATGTTACATGTGGTATTGGAATTTGTTCTATCATATGGCCAACATAGATCATTAGAATAATTTGTGGATGTTGTAAATATTGAGTTTTGGATCAAATAAAGGTACATGAAGAGGTAATGGAAGAATTCAAGAGGTAAAACATACATAGGGTGAGACTATAAGGTATTAGATAAAGATTGTGAGTAGATAACAAGGAGTATGAAGTAGAGTGCAATCCAACTTGGGAAATAATAATACAACATAGTGGAGGTAATTAGATTACTATTTATGCGGACATATTTTAGTGTGATCTATGTTTGAATTATCATAGTAAGTGTAAGAAATGGATATTCCCTAGCATGTAAGAGATCCTCTTACAAAAATGTGAGAAGTTGTAATCATGGTGATAATCAAGTAAACTTAAATAAATAATATTGTGTTGTTTTTATGAGATCTTTGTGTTGTGTGTGTATTTTGATGTTAGTCTGGATGGTTGAATATTCCTTCATTGGACCCAAGTTTTATGATGATTATATCAAGAAGCCACTTCGTAAAGTATTTCTTAGATATATAGAAACTAGACATCATCCTCTTACAAAAGACTAAAATCAATTCTAAAGAGGAAAATAAGCTACAAAATTAGCATGAACAAATGCCTCATATATCGAAGAAAAAGGTGCCTCAAATGGTTTCCAAATCTTATCAAAATAGGTAGATTAAACCAAATAACCAATTGGAAACTCTTTTAGGAAATTATCATTGTCTCCAAACTATAAGTTTTTATTTTCACCATATATGGACTTAAATGCTCCAACCTTAGGAGATAACTATGGGAGATAATTTATTACATCATAAAACCCATCATAAATTAATTATACATGCTATGTGAATATTTTACTACAATATTAACCTCAAATGATAAACTGGTAGGTATAACAAGGTCCACTTAGTCACAAATTGATTTTAATTCCTTTATCTAAATTAATGCACACTCTTAGATTTAACGCATAGGAATGGAACACTCACATGGCCAAACAAAAGGCCAAGTTTAAGAAAAATAGTAAAGATATTGGATATATTTTTTATCTTTCCCAAATGGATTAAGTATAAATACTCCATAAAATGTGAAATAGTCATATGCTTGGGGTTAGATAACTTTTTGTTGACTTTACAAGTCATGAAAGATCATCTAAACCCCAAATGCACCTTCATCTTTAAAATATGTAGTTTTTAGATCAATCCTTCATAGATATTGTTAAAATTTGGGAAAGTGAGCTTCTAAAAGTAAGAAGCATCAAGATGTATGCTCTAGTAAAAAATCATAGTCCTAAAATATCCACAAAGATTGGAACAATAATTTATCTTTTTTCTAGAATATTCTATTGAGAAGTAAAGGATTGAAATATAACTAAATACTCTCAATGAATTAATCATAGTTAGAGGGATGAACTAGGATCAATTCATGCAGGAAATATATCTTATCTCAAAACAAATAGATGTACAAGCAAAGAAAAATAAAATCTAGAGGCAACAATCTTGAGAAATTTAGCTAGCTAAAGGTTCAAAAAGATTTTTTTTCACAACTTAACTAGGGAAAGAGGAAGCTAAAAAATCACTTCTATCAAATCTCATAGAGGAGAATATGTTGTTGATCCTAAAATCATTAAAGTTGAATCAACCTTATTTTTTAGTGAACTACTTGGAGGAGGATTCAAATTTGTAGGATCAAATAGACTTTTTATAGTTCATTCTGTTCATTATCACAAGTGAAGATATTCAAATATTAATGACACCTTTCACTAAGGAAGAGATCAATTTGGACTACTTGTAAGTGAACTCAAACACTAGACATGAAAGTAATCAATCAATCCTCGAAAGATCCATCATTGAAGGTATCAACACTAGGCATAAAAGCAATCACCCAGTTTCTAATACAAATAAAAAGGCATGATAATCAAGTTTAATATTAGCAAATCATATGGAGAAGTAATTGGAGGCTTCTCATGAAAATCCTAGAAAAAATTGGCTTCTATGATAATTTGAGGGAATTGATCTCAGAATGAAGTAGAAGTTGAAGACTATTTGCTTGGCTTCTTATTGTTTAAATCATTCAACATTGACATGTATGATAATAATTAAGAGAAGTTGCATAGTGATAATTTTATGCATATAGAAAAGATGCTTTATTAATTGGAGACTAAACACCACTTTGAATGAAGTATGTGTTCTACCGGGTAATTTAACATCTTTAATTGTCACACATTGCTATCAGTGGTTGGCATAGCCTTACAAATATATGGGACCAATAACACACTTAATCTTGCTGTTGGTACAACCATTCCACCTTCTAAGAGCATTCCTTTTCATCATGTACCAATCAATTCCTATGCTGGAGTGATACTTCCTACAAATTTGGTTTAGCTCAAGAGGGTTTTGACCTCATTAGTTTTTGCTAGATGCCTCTCACCCCTTAGCTAAATGATAATCATTTATTTCAATCTCTCTCTCCTTTCTAGGATCTTTGTTCTACTAAAAAAGTCACAATGGAGTTGCTCATTCACTTTGGTTGCGAATTATAGTAGATGACCATCGTTGTGGAGATCAACGTCAAAGCTAGATTTAGAAAAAATTTCTTCTTCCAAGGTGGTGTTACCTTGGTTGTCATTTTCAAAATGTTTGGTATGGATCTCATCAAAAGATTTATTTGACACAATGTCAACATTGACATCTCTTCCATGTTTGTGTGTAATATCTATACCCTCATTAGTGACAAGGAATATACCAAGGCCATGAGACAATATTACATTTGAAATAAGAGCATGATAAGAATGGAAGTAATTGTTGATAGCATTGCTCTTGTAAATGTGAGTACTCTTCCTTTCGATGGATTTAAATGCTATGGGTTTTCTTCAATTGATATTATTCCTGACATTAAGACTAGATTCATACTGTTGAATAAAGAAACTACATATATTTAAGATTCTCAGAGATCGGGTGAGTTATTACAACCAATCATTGGATGATTTTGCACTTCGTGAAGTTAAGAAGAGATCTTCAATCCATTTTGTTAATATCTACAATCAAGGCATTCCATGAGAACATTTTTCATTGAGGCATTCTATCAAACAGTTCACGTGCCTTGTCTATGCTTCCACATTTTGCATATCCTGCAATCATGGCACTTTGTCAAACATTTTTTGCAGACATCCTGTCAAAAAGTTCACGTGCCTTGTCTAAGCTTACACATTTTGCATACATGTCTAACAGGGCAGTTGCAGCTACAAGACTTGATAAAACTCCTCTACCGTGATGGATGTCCATACCCTGTTCCAAAGCTCCCATTTTCGCACAAGCCGGGAGGACGCTGACAGAAGTTGCAGAGTGTGGCTTGACACCAACCAATCGCATTTGGTTGAAATTTCCTAAATCCTTTTCAACAAACGCAATTTGTGCATGCCCTGCAATCATAACATTCCATGAGACAGATTAATTTGAGGCATCCGGTTAAATAGTTCATGTGCCTTGTCTATGCTTCGGCATTTTTCATACACGTCTAACAGAGCATTTCCAACTGTGATATTTAACAATAATCAACCTTCCATTAGACTTTGATGGACGTCAATACCCTGTTCCAGAGCTCCCATTTTTGCACAGGTGGGGAGTATGTGGCAAATAAAACTGATCGGTAGGGAAATCTGTTTGTTGCATCGCCTGCATCATGAGGGCACCCATGTCTTTTGTCCGCTACAAAAACCATTTGCGTGAAGCAAGAAAGGTCGTGAAAATACCTCAGCGGCGAGGTATTCCATGATAGTGGCGATGTAGGTGGGAGTGCCCCTTGCCTTCGGCTTTATTTTATGTGATGGAACGCGCGCGCGGTAGCAGGTGAAATCCAAATGTTAACGACAACTACGTTTTGAACGGAAACGGAGGATGGTACTGCACGCCAGGAGAAAGGAATGGGCCCACATCCACCTAAGCAGTCAAAGCTTAGTGTGTGATGTTAAAGCCCAGCCGTTATTTTTCTTCATAAATAAAATGATAAGTTGTAAATAAAAATGTAATATTTATATAAAAAAATGCAATATTTATTATAATTTTCAAAAAAATCAAGAAACAACAAAAATAACATATATAAATATAGAGTTAACTAGTCTATATATTTTTAATATATTTATCTAAACAATTCTAAGAAAGATGAATTTTAGAAGTTATTTAAGATAGACCATAAATAAATAAATCTTAATTAAAAAAGAAACTTCAAATTGATATTCTAGATATTTTTCAAATAGACATATTTAAGATATCTATATTAATTAGAAAACATCAATACACCCCACATAATTATACCTAATCTCATGTCAACAATGAACATCAAATATTTTACCACTTAATTTGACATCTCAATGCATAAACAATCCACGTAAATATACTAATTATATTTTATACATAAATTACATGCTCATAATTATTGATTATCTCAATGATAGTTACATACAATAAAACAAAACAAATCAATATAATCAAATACTGAAGAACTATTGCATTCTAAACTTACTAGTCGTTAGAATCTTCCGAATTCATGAAATATGTTGACATTTTAATTTCGTTTATTTCCATGGAGTTCTCTGAGAATTAATTAAAATCGAAGAAGAGCTCTTTCGGAACCGATGCTTCAGAATTGCTGGTGTTCGCCATAGGAGATAAAGAAACCTGTGCTGCTGCTTCCTCACCCTCATTGTATTCACTTGCTACGGCACTGAAAAGGGAATCTGAATTATTTTCTGTCCACAGAAGATCGTTGTTACCACTTTGATTAGGCATATCAGAAATAACATTTGCTGAACATGGCAGGCGTTGATCATCTTGGATAAAAATCTTGTCTGAACACTGAGAATTAAATGGTAATTGTCGTTGAGGCAAAGAATTTAAGGCCAGAGAAGGTGGTTGTAGAGGCCACAGAGGCAAATTAAGATTTCCATGGGCAACAAGGTTCATAAAGTGTCTGCTAATTCTTGCTTCAATCTCCAAAGACGCAAAGTAAGAAGATAATGGAGGAGCAAAAACCATGTTTGTCATTGTGTCTTTTAGGTTTTTTCTTCATGCGGGTATTCCAGTAATTCTTTATGTCATTATCTGTACGACCTGGAAGTTGCCTAGCTATTTCAGACCACCTGGAGTAAAAAAAAAATCCCACAATCTTAATATATGTATGAAAGAGAGAGATAGTTTTATTTATATTTGAAAATTACTTGTTTCCAAGCCTGGCATGGTGTAGTAATATTGTTTCTTCTTCTTCTTGGGTAAAATTTCCTCGCTTTAAATTTGGCTGTAAATAGTTGATCCAACGTAGCAGACAACTTTTGCCACATCTCAATAATCTTGCGTGTGTGATATATCAGTACATGACATCTAGAATATAATATCAGTTTCCATAACCCATAAAAGTTATCTGTATACTTTTACAACACGAATTACACAACAAGCATAACTATTTAAAAGTTAATAGATATAAAAATATTATTCCATTTATTAAACAAATAAACAAATCGTAAAAAAGTGTGGTACCTTATAAGAATCGAAGGTTTTTATAAAACAAACATTCAGAATTCTATTCTTTTCAATCTGGTTATGGAGAAAAGTGTACATTCGCACTTTTTCGGAAGAGCAACTTCAGTTAATATTGATGGACAAAAGGTCAAGTCATTTATGCAAACTAATATATATGGTGGATGCAGATAAAGACCAAATCAAACACATAAAATATTGAAACATACAATTATTTATTCTATTGTTTGTTTGAATCAATTATATCATGCTTCTTTTATAGAGGTCTTCAGAGATACAATGAACTTTCTAGATCTTGTTAGATCTTAATGGATCATAGCTTGACATATGTCATTACAAAACTCACTAGCAATTATTTAATGCTTTATCTACATCATTTTAGAGCATTTCATTTAATATTTGTTCAATTATTTAATGCTTTATCTACATCTTTTTAGAACATTTTATTTAATATTTGTTTCTTCTTCATTTAATATTTATGCTTCTCATTTAATATTGGTATGGGAGAAATTAATACTCCAACAATATATAGAGTAGTGCTTTGAATCTTTCAGTGTCAAAAAGTATGTAAAGAGGTTGAATTCGAGTAGTGTATTTTTGGTCAGCCAATATGACAACATGCCACTTATTTGCATTACTTGCACTTTTATCTTTCATTTGGGGTTCATTTCCATCAAGTTATTCCTAATGTATTTACTATTGTAATTATGAAAATAATTTACATTCAGCTTTTTTTTCTTATATATTCTTTAAGATTGATTTTTTATTATTATTTAATCTATTTATTGTTTGGGTAAAATAGTTGGTACAAAAGTGATTGTAAAACTTATAGATAAATTTGGAAATGATTGATTTAAGTATGCAATTAATTAACTTGTGTTTGAGGGCATTGTATTCAATGAAAAATTCTATTTTTTTATCCATTTAGCAAGAGGCTCCACTTCTAATTTATAATACTACATAGAGAATAGCATAGAGAACCAACATTGCATCTTTATATTATATTACCATCTTCAGTATCATTTCATGTTTTCTTGTTGTTTTCAATTAGCTTCATCAAACCTTTGAGTTAATAACAAGAGTTTAATCAAAAGAGAACATTCACAACTAGAAAACTCTTTGACAATGTCTATCAACACCACCCATTTTCAAATTTCAATTACACATATCAAAGATGAATAGATTATAGAAATTGATTTATGTGAAGATCATATTTATATGCAGAGTTTAGACCTATAATAAGAGTTTTAATTTCTAGACCAAAAAAAATAGTTTTGTAAGTAGAGAATAAAACAACAACATTAAACATTTAATTCACTATTGTGTAAGAATTCATCTAACATCTCCCAAGATTCTAAAATAATATTAAAGATCCTAATAAATTACCAAAATACTTCCCCCTTAAAGTCTAAACTCTATTTTTTCTTTGCTAATTTCTAATATTTGATTATTTATCCTTGAGGGAACCATATAAGACCACCTATGCTAAAATTGAAAAATCATTAGGATCATTTTCTAAGAAGATTAAGGATTTAATAGAGTTTTTTTCATGAATTATATTATATATTGATATTTTTAATTCATTTGAATTTCATCTCTAGCCAATTTTGGTGTTCAAATAGTGCACTTATTATTTTGTAAAAATATTTCATAACAAGTAATTAGTAAATTTTCAATATTTTTCTTAATTTTTTAATTTATCATTGTAAGTTCATATTCTTGATTTCTATAAGGTGAAAGTCACCACTTAATATAAATTATTTTTTTAATGATTCTTGTGATCAATAGTCTGAATTTTCTTCCATCTAATCACATTGTGGGACAAAATGCAGTCTTTTATTGCATTAGTGTTGAGTTATCCAATATTTTTTTAATAAATTAATTATTATATTAGTTTTTATTCACTCAAATGGATTTACAATATTTAACTATCATTTATCATAATGATTTATTTTTTAATTGTCAAATTATATCTCATAATATTTGTTGAATTTAAATAGTCTATATAACATGTGATCCCATTAATCTATTTTTAATAATTGTTTTCATATTATAAGCGTACATTTAATATAAACATATATATCAATATTTTCCCAAATAAAAAAATAATCTCTCTACAAAGGGTAGAGAATTTAATTCTCAAAATTGAATAAGATAACAAATCCTTGTTCAAACAAAGTATATAATAACAAATATTTTAGGTTTTCTATCAATAATGACATATGCACAAAATGATTTTTTAATATTTTTAGTAGATTGAATTTATTGAACACTTTTTCTTTGATAACATCCAATTTGGTCTAAGACATGGATTAAAAATATATTATATTGAGTAATTTTTTAAAAGAACCAACTTTTTATCTCTTGTAAATGAATTATTGCCCTCTTCTAAAAATTTTAATAGTTTTATTCTTAGAAACCTTTCCAAGTGAAAATTCTTAAAGTTTTATCATAATAGATAACTAAAGAGACTGAAAATTGGTAGAAAGGGTAGTCAATTTTTTTATTTTTTTACATTAACCAATATTTAAACAATTTAACATAACTTAACATTAATTTATAATTTATTTTTGATAATTTTGAAAAGATTTGAGAAATTATATAGAGATACAACCCAAAGGTTAAATAGAGAACTTTCATAGAAAATTACTTAGAGATAAATTGATAAGAAGCTTCTTCTATATGGCATCCCCTTTAATACATATAGTTATCACCCATTTAGTGTACAAGAAAATTCCATAATGATGTATATAAATCAATCTCAAAAAACTAAAATATTTATATTTATATCAAATATTTTATCTAACATAGTTAAACACTTCGGTGTCTTAATAATTATTGATATAAAATATTATAGGTGTCTTTAGAATTGATCCATATAAAATGTTTCAAAATATTATTAATATTAAGGTAGGAATTTTCCAAGAAGAAGATGAATAAAACAATAATAAAAATTGGTGTTAGAAATGATTGTAGATCACATCTAGAAACTTCCATGCTATGAATCTTAGTTATTGAGTATGTTATATTCTTATATTCCTTCTAGATTATATAATTTAAGAATGTTTAAATGGAATACATTTGAATAATTAATAGATAACATTTATAAAATTGGATGTGGTGCCATTGAATATTAGGAAGAAAGTCTAGAGAAAAGTTATTAAGAAAATTATAAATTTAGTTTTTAAATATTCTTCCTCTAGAAAATGCAATAAATAATTATCACTAATGATTACCTATAAGAAAATTTTGAGTGAAGACGCACATTTGTATAGCCTCTTAATTTTTTTTAAGGAAGAAGTATCTAGATAAAGATACCACATATGAGGATAACATTAGTTAAAAAGAACAAAAAGTTCAAATAGTTTACATTGAAAACCAATAGTATCTATATATGTAGAGGATTCAAGCAATAACATTTGAAAAGAAAAAATAATCAATCTGAAGGTATGGATTGTAACATGATAAAAAAGCCATTCAATTTTATGTAGTGATTTTTTGAATTCAAATTTTATGCACGAATCTTTTCATAAGTACGTGTGAGCTAATTTCATACTTTTCTAGTCTAAAATAAATATATTTTTAAGATTAGAAAATTATTGATAGATATTTTTTCAGAATAATTATGAAAATGAAGGGTAGCAACTCTCACCCTCCTGGAATGTACCAAAATAAAATATTTAGAACTAGATATGATAATCCATCAAAGCATCTTTTAAATAAGAATTTAGCTAGACATTGAAGTTGATATGGAAAATATGGATTCATTGAGAAGGCACTAGAAACATAAAAAAATATAGTTGAAAATCATCAATCTAAATTTCATAAACTTTTCCAACCTATTTCTAGCTTGTGGAAAAATGAGAGCCTTAGGATAGCGCATTGACATCCATCAAAGCTTAATGGAGATAGTTTTTTAATCTAAATATTGTAGTTGTAAATAGAATCATAAATTTATATATAAAATATGGAAGAATGCACAAGGTGCATCAAATGTTTTACAATAGTTTCAAAGAGATCTTGTCCTATTGATAGCAATAAGTATAAGGTACAAATAAAATAAATTTTTTTTAAAGGATTTAGAAAATTTAATTAGATAAAATTAGATAGTTATCTTTATGTTTTGATAAAAGGGGGATAAATGGTTTTACAGTGGACCCCAAACCGCTAAGTAACATAACAGAAGAGACCAAACCCAAAAATAAAACCGCTTTAAAGATAAAACCGACATTAAGCAAAGAACAAAAGCCTTTAAAGAAACTGTAAAAGGCCAACAAATGAAAAAAGGCCCACAGCCTAATTTATAGAACTGTGAGCTCGGCCCACAACCTCTTCCATAGTCCCTATTTCCAACCCTCCATAAAGATCTGAGTCATGTTTGGGGTGGTCGGCTTCCTTTCGTGGTTTATCCTGCACGCTTAGAGATTCCAGCCTCTTACATAGTTATCTTTATGTTTAATTTCTCCTATCTGATGTGTAATTAGGAGTTTTAGAACATGCTATAGAAATCCATGGATGAATAATGAAAATGAGTTTTTCTCAAATTTTGAAGTTGCACATGATGACGTGATGTAGGAGCATCCACAATGAAGGGCAATCCTCATCGAGCAAAAGGAGGACATTTTATTTTAATTTTCCTAAGGTTTGCTATTTTATGTTGTAGGAAAAGTAAATTGCAATTTTAGACCAAAATAATGTATTAAAATAATTAGTCATTTAAGAATTTTGCAAATTTTGATGTGGGAGATAATCTAAATAAGAGCTTTGAATTTCAATTTTATTTTGCTAATAATAAATAATTTGATAGACAACTTAATCATTAAACTATATCTTAGATATTTGTTTTAATTATATTACTTAAATATAAAATAGTTTTTTATATTTAATAAAATTATATAATATATTATTTTTAAATGTAAATAAAATTGAATATAATAATAATTTATTTTATAGTACGGATTTATTTTTAATTTCTAGCGTAAAATTTGGAGAAACAGTAATGAAGTATTCCATTTGAGCATTTTTATGAAATGATAACCAACCTCCATGCTTTGGAAGCTTATGCCATTTGCCATGGCCGTGCTTGTGAATGTATTCGATCAGTTTCTCATCCTCTTCTGCAGTCCACGACCCCTTCTTCACTTCCTTCTCTTCGCAACAAGGGGCTTGTACCATACCTCTTTCTTCCTATTCTTTTCATCATTTTCAATAATAACAATCCTGGCTTAAAATTCAGATGTGATAAAAATTCCCTCTAATATAAATTTACTTCAAAGCCGTGAACAAACTATAAATTTAGCTGACATTCATGTAATTTGTATTTATAAATAACTACATACGATCTGCGTTTGGCGAGCAGTGGCACAGGAGATTCTCCATGAATACGTTTGTCAATCTGTTTACGTAATTAAAAGTATATAGTTCAAAACAATGTCATTTTACAGGTAATTTATATATGTTTTAGATTTGAGTGTGAGTACATATTCATGTCTTTGCAGAATTGTCTTTATATTCAAACCTTTTATTTCTTCTAATTTTTCATGTTAATCTCTTGAAATAATTTGATCATTACCTATTGGTTTATCCATCAAATATTTTGAATTGAATACCAAGGAGCTTGCATTTAAAGATATGTCCTAGATTAGTAGTAATGAAGAAGGATGATCAATAAATCATAAAATTATATAAAGAATTAAAGCATTACATCAATATTTCGTTGAATGGATATTGGACTATCAATTCATCATTTAGGCATCTTTAGTGTTTTCTTACCATATATTTGACTTTGATCATTATTAACAATTAGGATTGACTACTCAATAAAGAAATTTCATAGTCTAACTTTATGCACTAGTAGTCTCTCTAAGGTTCTTCTCAACAACACCCATCTTCAAATATGCAACTGCATAGGTACCAAGGAGAAGGAGAGTAGAAGACATAATTACATTGAACTAGGAGGAAGTCATGCTCAACGAAATAAATCATAGGTGTGGATCCATTTAAGAGCATAGTATACATTTTGTTTAGATCTATAACAATTTAAATAGTGTTGATTTATCCTTAGAAATTGAATTCCAATATAAGGGGTTCAAATCTAGTGGTTAAAGTGTTGGATTCTCATTGTGGAGACTCAAGTTCAAATCTCTAAAGTGACATTTAATGTGAAATTTTAAGTAGTAATTTTGGTTCTTCCATTGTTTGGCTTATGGTAATACTTTCTAAGTTGTTGCTCATAAGGAACTAATTATTGTATTGCTCTTATGGAGCTAAGCATATGTATCATTGATCACAATCTAATTAATGACATGATATTCCCATAATTTATTATAGCCAATAACAAAATATACAAAAAAAATAATCATTCACTTTCCAAAATAAATGATATTGAACTAGAATATTCTAACCACTCCATTCATTCACTTCCCAAAAGAAATGAAATTGAACTAGAATATTATAACTATTTCATTTTAAATTTCATTTACAATCCCAACTTTTATAAAATGCTTGCTATTTAATAATTATATCAATTACATAGACTGTAATACAATTTAAGATGTATTTATGTTCCTATAGTTTATTGAACTCTATCATTTTAATCCCACCTAATATTTTGTTCCAAAATTTTAGTTTCTTCAAATTGATTTCTTTTGTATGAAAACAACCAGATTACATAGATGTTAATATCTTCGTCTTAAAATAATGAATTAAAAAATTATGAGGGAGTATACATCTAAACTATAAGTTGTCCTTTGATTGAACTATAATGAGCAAGTGAATCCAATTCATCAAAAACTTTAAACAATAACAATTTTTTTTTGCAATGCTAAGAAATTTGTATAAATGTTTGTTTAATAATTTTAGAAATTGATGCATAAAGATAATGCTCCTTCTACGTATAATGATTGTATAATATGATTATTTAATTATCAAGTTGCATGATTTTCCTCACATATAGCATTGGTCATTTTTGAATCATTTTTTTTTTTGAGGGGCGGGCCAACCTTATCAATCTAAATCTTTGAAGATATCTGTTAATAGTTTTATAAACAAATAAAAATTTGAGGATACTTAAAAATAAAGAGTTAAAGTATATTATTTCTTTGAATTGATGGGAATTTGGGGTCTCATAAAGTTTATAATTAACGGGGTCGGAGTTGTATGGTCAAAAGTACGTTTGATTGATGGGCTTGTTTCTATTTGCCTTATTATTGCCATCCTCAATAAGATATTACGACACATAAATAAATTTATTTTTAACGTACGTCAGCGGCGTTGAAGCCTTATATTAATGCACACGATGACGTCACAAAATTTAGAGAAGATTTAGCATTCATGATTATGTTTTTTTTTTTTGTATTGATCAAAGCTAAAAATTTTATACAAGAATAAGCTACCTGGGGTAGCAGATAAACCTCAGCCTAAACAAAACTTGTACAACAAAAACTAGGAATAACACGAAGTTACAAAGGCTGTCAAAAAATTAGCCATTACAAACAAGGGACATATTACAAGAGCTGAATAGCATTTTATAATGATTGACTTCATTGTCCAGCTAAAACTTCACTATTTGGTCTTTGATCTGCTGTAGCTGATGTTTGGCCCTCTCATTCTTCTTACATATAACCCGGATCTGCGAAAAAAGAACAGCCACTTGGAGAAATATATCAGAGTAAAGCCATAGAGTACCAACAACCTGATAATAGATTCTAGAAAACATAGCAACACATCTATTTTTCCATATATTCTTCAAAACAACATGTCGGATTGAATCAGCAATAAAATCTTTTTGCAAACCAACACCAAAAACAACTTCTTTCCAAGTCAAATCATGATTAAAAATAGCTGAGAAGTCACGAAAAATATTAAACCAAAGCCTTTTAACATATATACAATCCCAAAAAATGTGTTTCAAGTTTTCCACACTATTACAAAAAGGACAGCTTGCTAGTTGGACCATAATGTTTTGAAAATTGAGGGTTCAAATATTTTATTTCCAAGTACTTTTTTATATTTCTATAGTGTTTACTAAACTACACTAAACAATTTAGTACACTTATATTTTTTCTTTAAAGTATGGTTTGAATTTCCAATTAAAAATTAAAAATTTATGCAGATTGGAAGGTTTAATAGTGCTTTTTTTAAATGCATATATTATTAATAAAAAAAATCTCTAAACATAGAAGGAGGCATTTTCAAGACAAGACTCTTGAAACAAGTCACATAAGAAAGGATTCAACTACAACGAAGTATTACAAAGAGGATCTGAAAACTAATATAAAATAGCTAAATGAAACAATATAATTGTAGAGCAAATTATATTAAGATAGATATCACTTTTCTCCAAGAGTATAGAAGAATTGCTCCTTTTCCATGATTTCCATAGTTGTGAGTAGAGATCCATGGTGGTTCTTAGCAATAACTACCAGCCAAGACTACACTTGAGATATTTATGTCTTGAGCTTTGAATTGTAGTTGAGTTTTTCTTTCAAGGATTTAACAAGAGTTGATTGCTACAAAATAATATTAGAGTATAAACCATGCATAATTACTTCCATAGGTAGGAAGGCATTAGAGAAAACTACTTTACATCGAAGCATCCAAATATACAATAGGATACATTAACAAAAAGAGTTTAAAAACATATTTTTTGAACAATACATCCCTAATAGTGTTGATTTCCATCTTAATTTTATGTTAAACATAATAAGAATAAAGGCCAAAGTTGTTTGCCAATTTTTTTGAGCATGCTTGCACATCCAAAAAATATGTTTAATTGTTTCTAACTTGTGAACATAAAGGACATTTCTGTTGGTGCTTTTAAAATACCAAGCTAATCTCATAGAGAACATGTTGGCTCCATAGTTGTTATTCCACCAAAAGATCAACCTGTTAATGTCTGATACAACCGCCAGAGTTAACGAATCAAAGAGTAAAAACAAGAAGTTGGGTCCATGAAAAGGGGAAGTTTCGACAAAAACTAAAAATCTCGTAGGAAATGTGTACACATTATTAAAAAAACAAATGCATTATGGTTCGAGTACCTAAGCCTAAAAAAAATGCATATGCATTATGCTTTGGGTACACAATAAAAAATGTGTAGGCATTAGCTACAGTTAACAAATCCAAGGGTAAAGCAAGAAGTTGAGTCCACAAAAAG
Source organism: Sequoia sempervirens (assembly GCA_007258455.2). Classification (NCBI taxonomy): domain Eukaryota; kingdom Viridiplantae; phylum Streptophyta; class Pinopsida; order Cupressales; family Cupressaceae; genus Sequoia; species Sequoia sempervirens. The sequence continues at coordinate 9,924,753 of VDFB02047144.1, read as the reverse complement.
GGGAAGTTGTGGCAAAAATAAAAACCTACAAGAAACAACTATGTGTTATTAAAAAAGAATATTCGTTATGGTTCAAGTACTTTATCATAAAAAATTGTGTATGCATTATGCTTTCGGTATAGTAAAAAACACGTACGCATTTTATAACACGTTCAAGTCATTTATTTAAAAAATTAGATACTTTTTAAAAACATGTATGCATTTTAAAACGTGAATGTATTTAGTGTTACAAAATTTGTATGTGTTTTAAAATGCATATGAGTTTTGTATTACAAAATGTGTACGCGTTTTAAAACACGTATGCATTTGAAAACACATAAATGTTTCTAAAAAGTATTTAGTTTTTTATATAATCAAGCAAATAAAGAATGCATATGCATTTTGTAACACATATGCATTTTTAAAATTTTGAATCCCCAACCCACATGTTGCCTCGGTTTTAGGTTCAAGAAAGGCTTGGCAACCTGACCCTTAGCCTTTTACCTATAACTAAAAAACTAAGGTAGATTTAAGAGAAATGTCCAACTTTGGCAATATGGCTAATAGACTTTTTTTCTAAATCAATCTATGAAATTAAAACCCATTAGAGAATAGGATGTCTAGTTTACAAATATATAATTTTTTTAAAGATTGGATTATATTTGTTACTTTTAATTAATTTATAAGAAAACTAGTCCATAAACTTGAAATATTAAACTTTTTTTTGTTTTTTAATAACTTCTTTTTGTTTAATTTTTATTGGAGCACTTAGGAGCAACTGCACACCAAAATAAACCTTCACAAAAGAGAAGAAAAACAAGATGCTATTTCACCAGGAGTGAAAATAAATGTATTGTGATATGAAAACATAATGTACAAAGTGCATTAAAAGGCTTGAAATTTGCATGATAGATGAGAAACTTCCCAGCATGGGAAAAAACTACATGAATAACAAATGCACAATTAATCCTAAGTAAACACAAGGAAAATATTCACTCTAACAGCCCCCTTAAGTGCAACTTGTAGAAACTAAAAATTGTCCTTCACCTATGAATCCATATTTTCATATCAATTCCTCCTTCTACTTACATAATTAAATAACTATTATTTAATTATCTTTTAAGGTCCTATTCCTCTATTAATTAAATAATTTTAAATTATTTAATTAATTAATTTTTTCCTTTATTCTTCCCTTGATTAATTAAATAAATTTAGTTTATTTAATTATGTCACTAATTATCCCCTTCCTTTCTATAGTTAAATAAATGCTTATTTATTTAATTATTTTCATTTTTTCTACTATAATTAAATAATTATTTTAATTATTTAATTATTCATTATCCTCTTCTTCTATAACTAAATAAATTTTATTATTTAATAATTTTTCATTTTCATCCATTTTTGAATTAAATTATTATTTAATTTAAAATTCAACATGGTGCATGTCTTTTATAATTAAATAATGATTTTATTATTTAATTATTGACCTTCCCTCCCAAATTAAATAGTTTTATAATTATTCAATTTTCTACAACAACCTCTTTTTTGTGCCATCCTCATTATTCGTGTCATTCTTATCTTCTCTTATCTCATTCATTTTCCACCCTTGATTGAATTATGTTATAATTCAATCTTAGCCATTAATGCTTATCATTTCCCTAATTTTTCCCTAACCCTAGTCCATACCTCAACTTTCAATCTTTTCCATTGATTAAGACATCTTATTGACATCCAATCTCAACCATAAATCCAAATAATACCTTGCCTATAAATCAACCCTCACATAAGCCATTTGGGGGGTTGATTCCTCAAGTATCCTTATGTTGCCAAAATCATTCTTGAATCATTCATGCATTTCTATCTATCATCCCCATCTCAATGTTATGTTGTTGAATTGAGCAAGCAACATATCAAATCAATAGACCAAGTTTTCCATCATTACATCTATTTGAGGTATTGAAGATTTGGATTAGGTAATGCATGTTATTGTTTTATCATTTTTATTTTATCCAAATTGTTCATATACATTTTGGTGAAACTAACGTGAACCAACTAACTAATTTTTAGCTCAATATTGTGATGAATTTTGAGAATTTTTTGAGTTGGATCCTTTTTCTTGCAAGTTTTGTTAGCTTTTTGTTGTAGGTTTTGCATCATTTTGGGACAAAACCATAGTTTTCAAAGATTCAACCATATTTCTCAAACAAATATGTATTTTCTCATAGAAATTTTCCTACATGTTGAGGACAATATCAAAAGCTTCCATTCCAAAAATCAATTTTGAGAGACAATTAGCAATTTTTTTGGATTTCTTTATTAATATGGAAACCTCTCTGAATTTCAATAGGGTTCTATTCATTATTTTTTTAAGTTGGATGAAAAATAAGTAGAAAAAATTAGATCTTTGAAAATTAGGGTTTTACAAAGATTTGCATATATCTCCCAAACGGTTGTAGATATTTTCACAAAACTTTTTCTACAAATTTGGGATGATGTCAAGCACCATTAATCCAAAAATAAGAATTTTTGGACATGTTTTTGAAATTTTTATATTTTTTTAGTATTTTTCATGTGTTGTAGAAAAAAGGAGACTTTGCTTGACATGGGATTAATTTAGGATTAATTGGACTTAAGGAGACCTTGAATTAGGTGTTTTTAGGAATTTTATGTGTCCATACTAGGTCTTGGACCCTTGAAAACTAGATAAAATTATTTTAATGACATCTTGTAAAAGTGTTGTAAAGTGTTGTAAGATACTTTCATGCTTTTCTAGACTTAATTAACCTATTTCTTCCTAATTCAACATTATAAAATGTGATTAATAACATTATTACATCAACGAGGTAGAATGTTCTTGAATTAAATTTAATGATAAACTAGTGTTGTAATATTTCTTGCACATTTACATTGGTTATTGTGCCCTTCTAAGCTATATGGACCTTATTTTAGTGTTGTAAAGTGTATTTAATCACACTTTCACATTGATTTATGTGTCCTAAGCCCTATTTTACATTTACATAATCATTAATAAGACCATCTTCACCCATATTTTTCATCATGATGTTCAAATTGATCAAATACTTGACAAAGTTGCAATTTAAACCTTATTTCCTTATGTCCTAGCTTCTTAGCTGTTGGAATGGCCCTTGTGGGACCCATTCACCATGCATGGAGAATATGTACCATCTAGGTGGGACCCATTCAGGCCATGTGTGGCAAATGAGTCCTATCTAGCCCCATTTTGACCTTTGAAGAGGAAAGTGAAATTTAAAGTTTAATTTCACTACATGTCAGCCTGTGATGAGGTATAATCAAGACACTAAGGTACCTACAATTATCTATAAATAAGTATTTTTATCCTTATTTTACATCTAACAACTCATTTTTACACCTCTCACAATTAATTCATCATCTATATTCTCATCCAAGTCAACCAAGCTAGATTTTCTTTATTAGATGTTATCAAGTTAGCTTTCTAAAGACATTACAGGGCTAAATCTTAATGTATTGCTACAAAATATCAAGATAAATAATCATGGAAAGGTAATAAACTCCATTATTTCATGTTTCATTCTATGTTTTCATCATTTTGGCTTAATTACCTAAACAGGGTTTTACCAAGGAAAACCTCCATGCCCTAACATTCAACATGTCTCTCTTTTGTCTTGATTGTATGTAGATTTAGGACTCTTGGAAGCTTGGAAATCATTGAAGATCAAGTTGTAAAGTCATTCAAGTCATCTCTTCATCATTCAAGCCAAAATCTCAACAAAAAGTCATTTTCAGGCCCAAATATGATAGTTTTTAAAGAAGACACATGTAGAGGATACAAGTACAGACCTAGACCTACAAAATCAATACTGACTTTGCATATTCTTGTAGTAGGAATGATTCACCATACATGGTGAATTAGTCCCACCTGTAGGCCTAAAAAATGATTTTCTCATAATTCAACTCTCAGTAGTTAGAAACTTGTTTATGAAAGTTTTCACCAAAAGGAGGGCTGATTCACCATCTATGGAAAATCTGTCCTAGTGGCCATTAACAATGAGTTCTAGAACATTCCAAAACCTTATAGAGACAACAATCTACCTCCAGGTGCACTCTGATCTGTCTCATCAACTTCTGTTTTCATTTGTTTAAGTTTCTAGTTCATATTTGCAATCAACACTATGTTTTCCAACATCTTCCATTAGGTTAGTTTACATTCATTTATTTTTATTTAGAAACATTAAAACACATCTAGACATACTTTACATCCATTTCCCATCCATGCTTATATTAATCTTGAGTGAAACATTGTGCATTTTGGTCTACCTCTCTCCTTTTAGCTAAAAAACACTAGAAGAGTAAGAGAGTCTTGTGGTGCTAAAATCCTTCATTTCATTTTGGTGAGCTTGATGTGAACTTACATTTTGACGTAAGGATTTGATTCAAGTCAGATTGGATAGAACTTTAATTTCTAATCAATGGTTTTAAAAGTACTTTTGTTCCTTAAAGGCTCTCTCTAGGGTGGGCTTTAATCACTCTCCTATTAGTTTTGTGGCGGATCCCATCTTGGCTGAGAGGAAATTCCCCTTTAGATTTGAATGCATGTGACTATCCCACCCTCAGCTCCTTGAGGAGGTAAGGAAATGGTGGAATATCTCTATTTCTGGGACAACTTTGTTTAGGATTGCCAAGAAACTGAGGGAGGTCAAAAATAGGATCAAAAGATGGAATATAGAAACTTTTGGTAATATATTTGGTATCAAGTTTGAATTACAGATTGAATTGAAGGATATACAAGAAAAAATCTAGCTAGAGGGATACATTACTGATAACAGGATGAAAGAAAATGAGCTGCTTGTGAAGATGCATGATATAATAGCCAAAGAGGAGGAATTTTGGAGACAGATCTCTAGGGCTCTATGGCTATCAGTTGGAGATAAACATACTAGATATTTTCAAATTTTAGTGCTGAAACACAAGGCCGCTAATAGGATTACTCACATTGAGTACAATGGAAGTCATTTTGAGAAGGATGATGACATACGAAGACAAGTTGTCCTTTTCTTCAGTAATCTTCTTTCAGGGAGTGATGGAGTAAATAATGCAATGCAAGATTATCTTTCAGAGGCCATCCCTAAGCTTGTTAAGGATGAATACAACAAGATGCTAACTGATATTCTGTCCAGGGAAGAAATTAAGATAGTTGTCTTCTCTTTTGAAGGTAACAAGGTTCCAGGACCTGATGGGTTTCCTATGTTCTTCTTTTAGTGGTTCTGGGAGATTGTTGAAGAGGATGTGGTGAATGCTATTAAAGAGTTCTTTAGGTCAAGGAGTCTACTAAAGGAACTAAATTCTACTTTCCTAGTCCTCATCCCTAAACGTCTAGAAGCTACAGATTTTGAAGCTTTCAGGCCTATAAGCCTTTGCAATTCTTTCTATAACATTATCTTTAAGGTTCAGACTTCAAGGCTTTTGACTATTCTACCTTCCCTGATCTCTCCTCAGTAGAATAGCTTCGTTCCTATAAGGTAGATCCTTGACTCAATTATTACAATCCATGAAAATGTTCATTCACTCATAGAATCTACGACCAAAGGTTTTCTTCTTAAATTGAACATTTTGAAAGCCTATGATCATGTTGATTGGGACTTCTTACTCAAAATTATGAGGACATTTGGCTTTAGCAACATAGTCCTTCAGATGATTGGGCAACTTATCTCTACTGCTTCCATTTCTATTATGGTGAATGAGTCCCCTTCACATTTTTTTGAGAATTCTAGAGGTTTAAGGTAGGGAGATCCCATTTCCCCTATTTTATTTACTAGTATGGCAGAATTCCTTGGAAGGAACTTGAAAAGAATAGTTGATCAGGGATCCTTAGTGGGATTGAGGCCTTCTTCTAGTAATTTGGTCTACTCCCACCAACAGTTTGTGGATGATACCATTTTGATGAGGAGGTCTATAGTGTCAGAAGCTAGGAATCTTAAAACAGTCCTAGATGATTATGAGAGGGTGTCTGGTCAGATGGTTAACAAACATAAAAGCTCTTTATTCTTCTTCAACACTCTGGAGCCAAGAAAAAATAAGATTTCCAGAATTCTTGGATGCAAAGTGGAATCTTTACCATCAATTTATCTTGGCTTTCCTTTAGGCCTTAAGCCTCTTGAGTCCTTTTAGAAATCTTTGGTTGATAGGTTCAGTAAAAAGCTTGCTGGTTGGAAAGGAACTCTTCTCAGCCAAGCTAGAAAAATCCAGATCCTTAAAGCTACTCTTCAGAACTTTCCAATCTATTCCTTAAGTCTTTTTAAAATCCCCTCCAAGTATGTGAATGCTATTGAAAAAATTCAAAAATGCTTTCTATGGTCGGGTGTGGAAGAAAGAAAAAGAATGCCTCTTATTGGCTGGGATTTTGTTTGTAGACCTAAAAATTTGGGAGGTTTGGGTCTTAGAAAGATTAGAATGATGAATATGGATCTCCTTGCAAAGAAAATATGGAGAGCTTTCTTGTCCAATGGAGAATGGAACAATATTTTAAAGATAAAATATATGGCAAATATTGGGTCTCTCAAGACTTTGCTTAACTCTCCAAATCTACCTCGTGGTTTGGCTATTTGGAATGATATGATTAGAGGGACAAACATTATTGATTTGGAAGTTGGATGGAGCATAAGAAATGGGAATCAAGCAAGGTTTTGGGAAGATAGATGGTTAATGAAGAAGCCTTTAAAATCTTATGAAAGCTTCAATGGATGGGCTGATACCTATAAGAAAATTTATGGGTCTCATGTCAAGGACTACTGGAGTAATGGGGGATGGGTGAATCTGTGCTAGATCAGTTTGGACCTAGAGCCGATTCAATTATCTTTGATGGCAGTTAGGATGGGGTTGAGCCAATAGGATGATCTTCTCCTTTGGACAGCTAACCCTTTAGGCAGCTACTCGGTCTCTTTGACTGTTTCTTTGTTGTCCCTTTTTCCCACCCCCTCCCTTTTGGGCTAAAGCTTGGATTAAACACATGAATCCTAAGGTCAACATATTCTTTTGGATTCTTCTCTAGAATAAAGTGCTCATGATGGATAATCTCTACAAGTGTGGCATCCATATCTCTAATCGTTGTTACTTGTGCAAGGAAGAAGCTAAAACTACTAACGATTTGTTCCTCCACTATCTGTATGTGAATTCTATTTGGGGCAGATTTCTCTCTCTCTGGAATATCTTGTGGGTGACTCCTGCCTCTATTGAAGACCTTTTTTTTTTAGTGGAATGCTCCCTCCCTAAATCCTACAATCTATAGATTATGGTATTTTACTTTCCCTTATAAAGTCTGGGGTGTGTGGAAGGAGTGAAATAATAAAATCTTTAGGGATAAGGAAGCTCCAGAGAATATTGTGTATGAGAAAACATACAGGCTAATGGTGGAAAATATCAATAATATCACTTTTCACAAGAATAAGAAGGAGGTTGTGGTCTATTCTAACTATGACCTCAAGAAGGAAAAAGATTGGAATATCAAGAGTGGTTTCTAAGGCTTCTAGACCAGCTAAAAAAGAACCGTGAAGGTATTAGTTGGTTTCACCCTCCCAGGGACTGGATAAAAGCTAATTTTGATGGGGCGGCCAAGGGAAATCCAGGGCAGGCAAGGAGTAGAGGAGTGATAAGAGATTATAATGGCAAGTTTGTTGCAATGGTGGCTATCTCCTTGGGCACACAGTCTAATCACCTCGCTGAAGCTATTGGAGTGTTCCAGGTAATTGACCTTGCTAATAGAATGAAATTTAAAAATATATGGATTGAGGGTGGTTCTAAAAACATTATAGAGTGTCTCCTAGGCAAGTCCCTCCCCTCATGGACTATTAAACATTGGATAGAAGAAGCTATATCTTTATTATCCAACTTTGATATGGTTAGAATATCCCATGTCTTTAGGGAAGTAAATAGCATGGATGACTACTTTCCTAATGAGGGAGTCAAACAAAATGGGTAGTAGATGTGGTTGAATCTTAATGATCTGGGTGCTAACATCAGAGCCTTAATAGATTATGATATCACTCATGGGAAAGCTACCACATTTAATGATGATTAAGGAGGATAATGCTAGGTATTGTGACATCATTCGATATGATGGTGGTGTCGTAATGATCTCTGCAGGCTATAAGAGATGGCATGTTTTGTGGATGCTTTGGTTATGCTACTAGCTCTTTTTTCGTTCATTTTCCCTATGAGAAAAAGAAGCAAGGTTAATGCTACAATGTGGGGAAGTAGAAAGAGGGTGGAGCTGACTAGTTGTGAGAAGCACAAGAAAAATTTGAAGGTTTGGAAGCAAATTAAGTGAGGTGGGTTGCAATTTTTTATTGAAAATCTCCATGGTCATGAACCAAAAGTTATAGAGTATTTTTCTAAACATTGGAAGAAAGGTGAAATTATTCTCTCAGGGAGGAAGGTTAAGGTGGATGAGAACCTCATTGGGGAAATCATTGGTCTCTCGACTGAGCAAGTCAAGTTCTTTCATGACAGGAGGTTTTCGGATGAAGTTGTTATCAGTTTTCCCAAAATTGATGAGGAAACGAAGGAGCTAGTTAAAGTTTCCAACAATTATTTTGATGCTGGGACAGTCAAGAACATTTGGAGGGAGGTGCTTAGAATTCTTATGGAGTATATTACGCTGGACGGCAGATTTACCAGAGTCTATGGTCACCATTTTCCCCTCCACAATCATTTTATATAAGGTAAGGGTTTCCTTTCCTCACTACTTATTCTGCTCCTTGAATAACAGTATTGAGGAACATAGAAAAAGTCCTAAGAAGAATCTGGTTCTGCATACTATTGTGCCCTTAGCACACACGCCCCGTTCGGAATGGGGACCCTCATTTCTTTTGCCTCGTCGGGTCTCTTAGGACTGCCTCATTTTGCGTGCCCTTATTTTTTTGATGTTCCGCATGGTCGATGTTGCTCCAATGCTTCATGATAAATTGATCATGCCTCCGCTTTTGGGTTTTCTTCTACCTTTCGAGGCCTCGAGGATCCCCTTTGGCATTTTGGCTCTAGACGGCCCTGGGCCCCTCTGGGTCCGGGCCTCCGGGGTTCCCTTTTCAGGCTTCCCTTTCGCCTTTGTCGTCCTCTGCGGCGTTCTCCAGACGTCTTTCTGCCCATCGGGGTCTGCCCTATCGCCCTCCACTTAAGGTTTGTCAGAGATTTTCGGGGCGGCGCCTGCCACTTCGGGCCCCGGTCCCCGGAAGTCCTCCTCCGAACTTCCATCCTGGGAGCGCCGTTCGCGACGGTGGGCCTCTGGCGGCCTCCCGCTCCTCGGGCCCCGCCTTGGGTTTTTCCGCCGACGGTTTATTTTGTCCGCCTACCGCGGGACCTTTCGGGCCCGACCGTCTGGAGTTCCGTCCCAGGAACTCCGTGACGGGTCCGCCGTCGTTGACGGTGGACCCCTTGCCGGCTTCCCGCCATCTGGGCCCCGAGCCTCTCCTCGCCACCACCGTTCAAAATTCCCAAAAATCTCACGGCAGCCGCCACGCCACGTCTTTTCGGCCTCCGGGTCCTGGGGTCTCCGCCTCCGCCGCCGACCTAATTCGAATCCCAGAGACTTTTCCCGCTGTCGTACGTTCATTTATTGCTACATTAATGGCGGTTGGCGTATAAAATGTCCAACCCGCCAATGTCATTTTCATTGTCTGAGTTGGAGCGAATTGCAGAGCCAAGCACCTAGAGCCCACCGCGATCAGAAGCATCACGATCATCTGTGTCCGCATCACTCCATCGATCCCTGGTGGATTTCACGCCTCTGCACTTAGCGTATTCGAGGTAGGCCATCCCTGTTTTCCCTCCCGTCCTTTTTGTCATTTTGGAAGATTTAAATGAATTGAACAAATAGTTAGGGTCGTATCAAATCGAAGAACACCAATTTGCGCACTAAACCCATGTGGTAAAAATTTGCAAACCCCCTTAGATTGCCCTCTGTGCCATTTCAGGACTTTTCCCTGCCGCGGCTGTTCTTCGCATAGGGAAAGTGTCCTTCTTAGGCCCGAAACCTGCCTTCGCCGTCAGATTCCAAACACCAAACCTCCCGATGGCCATCTTGTCCTCCGGACCCGGCTATCCCAGTTTCCTATCTTGGGTTCCCGTTCGCGTTTCACCGAGTTTTAACTTCAAACCTGACCCAGCCTCCCGGCTTCCGAGCCCCGACGTGTTCCTCGCTGTCTACACTTGAAAATGGAGCATGTGTCCTTTTGATGGCCTTTGATCCTTTGCACCCCGATTCCCAAATTTCCGTCCTTGGAAGTCCGTGGATGTCCCGCCCTTCAGAAATTTCTGCTCCGTCCCCCCGAGCTCCGGCCCGCGGTGGTCGGACTTCTGCCCTCGAAAGTCCTCCTCTTGCCCGCCGTTGTTTTGATGGAATTCTCCCCCCATCTGCCCAGTATCCGGATCTCGAGCTTCCCTTGGCAGTCTAAATATTGCCAAACTCCCCCTACCGCGGGGCCTCCCGGGCCCGACCGTTCGGAGTTCCGCCTCCTGAACTTTGTGATGGTTCTGCCATCGTCAAATGGTGAATCCTTGCTGGCTCACCACCATCCGGGCCTCGGTCCTCTCCTCGCTGCTGTCGCCTGATCTGTGCCAAAATCTCACTACAGCCGTCATCTCGCGTCCTCCTGGCCACCAGGCCCCACCACTCCGAATGCCGCCAGGCGTAAATGATAAACTTAACTTCTGCCGCCCGTTGGTCCTCCAGACCCTGGTCCTCGGACTTCTGCCTCCGGATTTCTGCCCACCATCCGACATCTCCAGTGACCGTCCGTTCGCAGCTTCCCAGTTTGAAACCTCCGGTGCTGCCTAAATCGATTCAAGCAAATTCAAACTAGGATCTGACTTCGACCCATGTCCTAAATCATGTTGTTCTCCATCATGGGCCTCTTAAAACACTAAAATCTAACCAAGGAGGGTCTCTGGGAACTTTCGGTTGCATTCTCCCTTTCAGACAGCATTCCTGCCAGGGAAGTCCGGTCCTCCAGGCCCGGATTGTCCAAATGCCCTGAAACGAAGGTTGAAAATGTCTAAGGATGAAATTTATGATATATTTGATTGATTATTTAGACGTTATGCTCAAAATATGGACTAACGTGAATGCTTTGGGTTTTTTTTTGTGCTGACTTTGCCCTTGCTTGCAGGATATATGGAATCAGCTGCAGGAACTTCAGGGGCCTCCGCCAAAAAGGATAAGGGCAAGAAATCAGGAAAGACCCCTTGGGGAAAAGAAGATAAGGACCAGGTGAAGTTTTAGTTCCAGAGTGAGCCGCTCCAGTCGAAGATCTCAACTGACTGGAAAGAAATCTAAGATACTAACATTGGCCAGGTGGACATAGATGAGTTCACTCAGAGGGTCAAGGTCAACCCTACAACAAAGAACGCTAGACTAATAAGGCAGAGTGGAATCGCCAAGGCTGCCGGTTTTCCTCCCTCTCTCATAGCACCTGAACTAGTAATGACTTGCCGAGAAGCCTACCAAGCGGACACCAGAACAATCATGGACAAAGAGGGAAACATCCTTGCAGACATGTCGCTAGAAGGGATTGCCAAAACATTCCACATCCCCACGTTCCCACATATGGAGGTCCGCACATTAAAGCAATGCCAGGCGGCGTGGGATGCCAATCCGTTAGGGTGCAAGAAATCAATCAACCTCCTGTGGCTTAAGGAGAAACGGGGCAGCGCTGCGAAGGTTCCCCACGAACTATTCCGTAGCGATTTCCATGAAGACTATCACGACCTGGTGACCATGTTGAGCAGGGTCATGGGTCTCTTAGCAGCCACCTACTTCCAAGAGTGGATGGCCTACTACATTGAGCAGATCCTGCGGGGGAATGAGGACGTTAACACCAAGGTCTCATTCGACTCGGGAGGCATCATCAACAATTGCTTCCATGAACAATTTGTCAACATCAAGAAAAGCTCTAAGTTCTACATGACCTCCTACCTAGTATACTCCCTGGCAGGTCAAAGACAATACAGTGGACTATTCATGGCACTAGATCAGGGGCACAGGAGAGGGCTCAAGCCGTTTGACAAGTACCCTCAACTCCAATACCGCAACTTCAAAAAGGAGTACTGCCGGGTCAATGATGCCTTCATTGGCCATATCATCAGATTGATCGCTAGAGACTTCGAAAGGAGAGTCTCCCACAACACCAAGGCACTCTTGAAGGAATATGCCTTCTTATTTATTAAGTTTCCCAAGTTTACCTACATCCGAGCCTAAGGTTTCACGGAGTGGCCAAACAGATTGCCGAGGTACCCAAATGATAGAATCATCCTCCTGGAGCTTTCTCGGCAGCTCCAACACATCTAGACCGTCTTTAGCAATAAGCACGTAGCAGGGATCCCCTATCCCATAACCCTCGGCCAGGGACTGTATCGACTACAAACATCTCAATGTGCCAGCAATTTCAAGAAGGAGCTCAAGGAATATAATTTTGAATGGTACACGGCTCACCGATGGATGGACCCACATGGCCATGTTAGGAAAGTGCTGGGGTCGGCGTACGCCCACCAATACCATATTGAAAACTTTTGGGCAGATTGCAAAGATGACAAAGAGGTACTCATGAGGCATTACATGCACATGACCATACAGTTCCTAAGAAGAGTGCAACCATTCTAAGTACTAGACCAGCTCAAGGAGGACGAGTCCACGATATTTCACCCGAGGTACCCTGTGGTTACCAACCTTCCCATACCGTCGATTGATTGGGGTGAGCAAGAGGTCGACGACCTAGATACCATCACCCAGCCAATCATAACTCACACTAAGGAGTGGGTCGACGGACAGGTGGCGCAACTAAAGCAACAAGGAGTGGTCCTAACATATGAGGCACTCAAGAGTGAGCCAAGCGCCACGAAGGATGTTGCCGCCACCACATCAGCTAGTGAGACTTCCAAGTCTCCCCCTGTCACCAGGTCTCAAAAGAGAAAAGGAATAGAGACAGCACAGTCTGCGGACCCCAAAGAGCAAGAAACGAAAGAAACATGAGGCTCATCTCCCAAAAGGCTCAAACAGACAGTGGCTACAATAGAATTGCAGCCTACCTTGCTTCTCCCTGCCCCTCCTGTGCCACCCACCTCTCTCGCTACAGTTGCTGCTTCCCCACCAGTAATGGACATTTCTGTCCATCTTGCTCCCTCACCCTCGGCCAGGTCAATAATTGACATCGACTCCTCTTCTGGCATGACAACTCCCCCTTCCTCTTCTGCTGCTATGTCACCCATTACATCACTCCCCCTGGCAACAATAGCGTCGCCTGTTCCTCTTGCCACTATACCCAAGGCCCTTGCAAGGCGCATGCAGAGTCTTCCCCCTGAGCTCTCACAGATCCTAATGGACCCCACACTCCAAGCAGCCCTCGCCTAAGCCCTCGCAACAGCTCAGCCTTCACAACCGCCAACAGGGCTGCCAGCCATGGAGGCCACAATACAGATTTTGAAAGAGTTGGAGGAGCAAGAGTAGGAAGACTCGAGGCCCATTGAGGAGGAGGCCAATGAATATCACGAGCACCCTAAGTACGAGCACCAAACCATCAACAGGGTGGTCTATGAGGAGGAGGAGACTGGCTCTTCTGAAGGCAGGGATGAAGAGGATGGCTCGGATGCCAAAGAAATTATCCAAACTTTTGATGAAGACCTTGAGGAGGAGTCGACTCAATAGTGAAAGGATGTTGGGGAGGAAGCAGAAAAGTCTCCACTTGGTGAAGAGGGGAAACCACCAGAAGAGCAGCCGATAAAGGATATCACCGAGGCTGAGACCCATGCTGTCAAGAGCCATGAGGCCGAGGCTACTGAAGAAAAGAAAGAGGAGGCAGTAAGGGAAGAAAGCCCCACCCAGCAATTGTCCACCAAGTTGACCATCAAGCTCCTCGTATTTATTCAAGACTCTGACAAGGAGGAGGAAGCTACCAAAGAAAAGGGAGAAACCCAAAAGGAGAAAGAGGCAGAGGTCTTACCTTTGACAGAAAAGGGTGAGGGCAGCCATGATGCACCCAAAGACAAATCCGCCATGCCCGATTGGTTGGAGAAACAACTAGAGAAAACAACCCCAGTGCTGAAGGATCCAAGGGCGAGATTAGAAGACATCTTGGCTCGATCCCTAACCATGACAAAGAAAGAGAAGAAACCCAAGGTCCGATCCAAGATGACAATGGATGCTTGGCTCTAGAAGCGGTACAAGTTACAATGCCTATAGTTGGCCAAACCGGGGTGAGCTACAGTGTGTCCACCATTGACTTGGGGACAGCAACTAGGGAATAGAAAGTTGAACACCTGGAGGAATCGGTGGCCACGGTGGTGCACCTAATCAAATAGGACAAGGTCTCCAAGGATGAGCTCAAAGCGTAGGTTGCTGCCTTAATAGATTATATCCAGCAATGGTCCTCGGTGG
>VDFB02047144.1:9885519-9910255 GCA_007258455.2 Sequoia sempervirens | reverse complement strand
CCACAACATAGAAAAGCAGGTGTATGCTCTCGTCAAATGAGTGAAAAAATTTAGGCACTACATTCTATGCAACAAGGTATTCGCCATTGTCCTGGACCCAACAGTTAAGACGTTACTCATGCAAAATAAATTGGGTGAACGAAGGGCTAAGTGAGTCACCCTGCTCCAAGAGTATGATATGGAAATCCAACCGATGAAATTGGTGAGAGGGCAGGCACTCACTCACACAATTGTTGAAACAGCAGTAGAGGCTGGACCTGAACTCACGGTACAGCAGTACCAGCTTGAAGATGTCTCCTTGGGAGAATGGTATCAAGATGTCGTTTATTATCTATTGAATCATAAGTGTCCGCTGCACCTGCAAGGAGTCCAAAAGAGGGCCCTGAGATTGAAAATTAATGGCTACATTCTATAGGGTTCCATCCTCTATAAGAAGAATTACGAAGGCATTTATCTGAGATGCCTTGGCAAGGAAGAAGCGGAACGCGTCCTAAAGGAGTTTCACAATAAATTTGGCATGGGCCATGGTTCGGGTTCTTCTACAACACATCAAATATTAAGAGCAGGGTATTATTGGCCAACTATCTTCAAGGATGCCTATTGCCATGTCCGTTCATGTCACACATGCCAGACAGTTGCCACCAAGGAAAGGAATGTTGCTATCCCACTACAGCTCGTGCTGGAGGTAAGGCCTTTTGCATAATGGGGTCTCGACTTCATCGGTCCGGTAAGCCCTCCATCATCTGTGGGACATAGGTACATTCTTACCGCTACTGATTATTATACTAGATGGACGAAAGCAATAGTATGTAAGCAATGCACATCTGAAGTAGTTACCAATTTTCTAGAAAGTTTCATTTTAAATCACTTTGGTTGTCTGTATGCTTTGGTATGTGATAATGGACCTGCATTTGCTTCATTAAAATTTGCTAGTTGGGCATTTGACTATGAGATTACCCTCAAATTCTCGTCTAATTACTACCCTCAGGGTAATGGCCTTGCCGAGTCCATGAATAAAAATCTGATTACTGTGATCAAGAAGCTGCTAGATAGGAATCCCAAGGACTGGCATACCCAGCTTCGTTTCTCCCTTTGGGCTGATCACACTCGCCACAAGGCTGCCCTTAGCAATTTTTCATTCCACCTTGTCTATGGCCTAGAGCCTATATTCCCCATCCATCTGAAGATCCCTACTCTTTAGTTCATCAACGATTTTTATGAGGGAGGAGATCGTAGGGAAGCCCGATTAGCTAAACTCTTGCATTTAGAGGAAGTTTGAAACTGTGCCATAGAAAATTTTGCTAAACATCAGGGCATAGTGAAGAGATGGTTCGAGCTAAGCCAAAATTAAGGCCTTTAGAATTGCAGATTTGGTCCTATATTGGGACAAGGCCCATAAGAAGAAAGGGGGACAACAAATTCGACAAGCTTTGGCTTGACCCCTTTCAGATAGTTGAGATTTTGGGAGATAATGCCTTCCGCCTAAAGACCTTAATCGGTGAAAACATCCCGTTGCTAGTCAACAGGCAGCACCTGAAGCATTACTTCCAGGCTTGAGCTCCTTCGAGCTCTTCATTGTAAATACTTGTACATAGGTTATAGTAGTTACTTTCTTGCTTGTTTGCGTTTGTTGCGTCACTTTTGTTTTCTCCCCCCCGGCGGTTTTGTTTCGAAAGAGGTTTCTCGCTCCTTTGTGGTGGCCATGCTCGTCTGACAAGCGGTTCGCTTTGCTGTTTGTTCTTTGTGTTATTTGGCTAAACATTCACTCTAGACTATCGGTATTTGAAAGCTATCCGCGAATGATTTCCTTGTTTGAACTTTGCTCAGAACTTGACCCTTAGCTGGATCTTCTTACCCACATCTCGGATCTCACACAAATTACATAATAATGAATTCTAAAGGATCATACTATGGTTGTTATGACACCTTAGTGAGTGAAAAATCTTAAGTCTACTCCAGTGACCACTGCAGTCTCAAACCCATTGTAGGCTTCAATGCTTACCCAGTAGAACTGAATGGTAAAAGAGAAATGAAATATCAAAGCAAAAGAAAAAAAAGAATTCTAAAAAAAGGAAATAAATGACCGTATGGGTGTTCGAATAACTCTACCGGGGCTATGGACGCCCGGCCGGCAGTAGAGCAATATCCATGAGATTGTAGCGACAACTTCGTCGGGGCTATGGATGCCTGACTAGCAGCGAGGCAACGTCCAGGTTACTTTTGGTGTTAGGCAATTTATGTAGCTCATTCGGTTGAATGGGTAACCCTGGTCACTATCCCAAAGAAAAGGAATTAACTCACTTCACACACACTTCTAAGATGTCCTATAAGCTGACCCAGTTAAGGATCTTGTTCTCCCGGATTCATCTTTGGAACCCGCTCCTAGTCTGCGAAACTAGAAATTCTGGGTCTGGAATGAATATTTATCCCTAGAACACTCCGAAGCATTCTCCAGCGGAGTCGCCATTTGTTGTGCCTTTAGCACACATGCCTCGTTCGGAATGGGGACCCTCTTTTCTTTCACCTTGTCAGGTCTTTTGGGGCTGCCTCATTTTACGTGCCCCTCTTTTTTTGATGTTCCGCATGGTTGATGTTGCTCCAATGCTTCATCATAAATCGATCATGCCTCCGCTTTTGGGTTTTCTTCTGCCTTTCGGGGCTTCCAGGATCCCCTTTAGCATTTTGGCTCTAGACGGCCCTGGGCCCCTCCGGGTCCGGGCCTTCGGGGTTCCCCTTTCGGGCTTCCCTTTTGCCTTTGGCATCCTCCACGGCGTTCTGCGGACGTCTTTCTGCCCATTGGGGTCTGCCCTGCCGCCCTCCACTTAAGGTTCGTCGGAGATTTTCGAGGCAGCGCCTGCCACTTCAGGCCCTAGTCCCTACAAGTCCTCCTCCAGACTTTCATCCTGGGATTGTCATCCGCGACGGCAAGCCTTTGGCAGCCTCCCGCTCCTTGGGCCCTGCCATGGGTTTTTCCACTTACGGTTTATTTTGTCCGCCTGCCACGGGACCTTCTAGGCCCGGCCGTCCAGAGTTCCATCCTCAAAACTTCGTGACGGGTTCGCCGTCGTTGACGGCGGACCCCTTGCCGACTTCTCGCCATCCGGGCCCCGGGCCTCTCCTTGCCACCGCTATTCAAAATTCCCAAAAATCTCGCGACGGCCGCCACACCACGTCTTTCCGGCCTCTGAGTCCCGGGGTCTCCACCACCACCGCTGACCTAATTCAAATCCCAGCGACTTTTCCCTCTGTCGTACGTTCATTTATTGTGGCATTAATGGCGGTTGGGGTATAAAATGCCTAACCCACCAATGTCATTTTCACTATCCGAGTTGGAGCGAATTAAAGAGCCAAGCACCTGGAGCCCACCGCGATCAGAAGCATCACGATCATCTGCGTCCGCATCACTCCATCGATCCCCGGTGGATTTCACGCCTCCGCACTTAGCGTATTCGAGGTAGGCCATCCCCATTTTCCCTCCTGTCCTTTTTGTCATTTTGGAAGATTTAAATGAATTGAACAAATAGTTATGGTCACATCAAATCGAAGAACACCAATTCGCGCACCAAACCCATGTGGCGAAAATCTGCAAACCCCCTTAGATTGCCCTCCGTGCCATTTCGGGACTTTTCCCTGTTGCGGTTGTTCTTCGCATAGGGAAAGTGTCCTTCCCGGGCCCGGAACCCCCCTTTGCCATTAGATTCCAAACACCAAACCTCCTGACGGCCATCCTGTCCTCCAGATCCAGCTATTCGGGTTTCCTATCTCGGGTTCCCGTTCGCGTTTCGCCGAGTTTTAACTGCAAACCTGACCCAGCCTCCTGGCTTTCGGGCCCCTACGTTTTCCTTGCCGTTTGCACTTGAAAATGGAGCATGTATCCTTTTGATGGCCTTTGATCCTTTGGACCACGATTCCCGAACTTCTATCCTCGGAATTCCATAGAAGTCCCACCCTTCGGAAATTCCTGCTTTGTCCCCCCGAGCTCTAGGCCCCGATGGTCGGACTTCCGCCCTCGAAAGTCCTCCTCTTGCCCGCCGTTGTTTTAATGGAATTCTCCCCCCATCCACCCGGTATCAAGATCCCGGGCTTCCCATGACAGTCTAAATATTGCCGAACTCCCCCTGCCATGGGGCCTCCTGGGCCCGACCATCTAGAGTTCCACCTCCCGAACTCTGTGACGGTTCTGCCGTCGTCAAATGGTGAATCCTTGCCGGCTCCCTCTCCTCGCCGTCGTTGCCCGATTTACGCCAAAATCTCATGGCGGCTGTCATCTCGCGTACTCCCTACCACCGGGCCCTACCACTCCGAATGCCGCCAGGCGTAAATGATAAACTTAACTTCAGCCGCCCGTTGGTCCTCCAGACCCCAGTCTTCAGACTTCCACCTCCAGATTTCCGCCCGCTATCCACCGTCTCCAGCGGCCGTCCGTCCACGGCTTCTCGGTTTGAAACCTCTGGTGCTGCTTAAATCGATTCAAGCAAATTCAAACCAAGATCTGACTTCGACCCATGTCCTAAATCATGCTGTTCTCCATCATGGGCCTCTTAAAACATTAAAATCTAACCAAGGAGGGTCTCCGGGAACTTTCGGTTGCATTCTCCCTTCCAGACAGCATTCCTGCCAGGGAAGTCCGGTCCTTCGGGCCCGGATTGTCTGAATGCCTTGAAACGAAGGTCGAAAACATCTAAGGATGAAATTTATGATATATTTGATTGATTATTTAAACGTTATGCTAAAAATATGGACTAACATGAACGCTTTGGGTTTTTTGTTGCGCTGACTTTGCCTTTGCTTGCAGGATATATCGAATCAGTGGCAGAAACTTCAGGGGCCTCCATCGAAAAGGATAAGGGCAAGAAATCAGGAAAGACCCCTCGGGAAAAAGAAGATAAGGACCAGATGAAGTTTCAGTTCCCAGGTGAGCCGCTCTAGTCAAAGATCTCGACCGACTGGAAAGAAATTTTAGATACTAACATTGGCCAGGTGGACATAGATGAGTTCACTCAGAGGGTCAAGGTCAACCCTACAACAAAGAACACCAGACTAATAAGGTAGAGTGGAATCGCCAAGGCTACCAGTTTTCCTCCCTCTCATAGCACCCAAACCAGTAATGGCTTGCCGAGAAGCCTACCAAGCGGACACCAGAACAATCATGGACAAAGAGGGAAACATCCTCGCGGACATGTCGCCATAAGGGATTTCCAAAACATTCCACATCCCCACGTTCCCACATATGGAGGTCCCCATGTTAATGCAGTGCTAGGCGGCCTGGGATGCCAATCTGTTAGGGTGCAAGAAATCAATCAACCTCCTGTGGCTTAAGGAGAAACGGGGCAGCGCTGCGAAGGTTCCCCACGAACTGTTCCGTAGTGATTTCCACGAAGACTATCATGACCTGGTGACCATGTTGAGCAGGGTCATGGGTCTCCCAGCAGCTGCCTACTTCCAAGAGTGGATGGCCTACTACATTGAGCAGATCCTGCGGGGGAATGAGGACGTTAACACCAAGGTCTCATTCGACTGGGGAGTCATCATCAGCAATTGCTTCCATGAACAATTTGTTAATGTCAAGAAAAGCTCTAAGTTCTACATGACCTCCTACCTGGTATACTCCCTGGCAGGTCAAAGACAATACAGCGGACTATTTGTGGTACTAGATCAGGGGCACAGGTGAGGGTTCAAGCCATTTGACAAGTACCCTCAACTTTAATACCACAACTTTAAAAAGGAGTACTGCGGGGTCAATGACCCCTTCATTGGCCATATCATCAGATTAATCGCTGGAGACTTTGAAAGGAGAGTCTCCCACAGTGCCAAGGCACTCCTGAAGGAATATGCCTTCTTATTTATTCAGTTTCCCAAGTTTACCTACATCTGGGCCCAGGGTTTCACAGAGCGGCCAAATAGATTGCCAAGGTACCCAAATGAAAAAATCATCCTCTTGGAGCTTTCTCGGTAGCTCTAACACATCTAGGCCGTCTTCAGCAATAAGCACGTAGCAGGGATCCCCTATCCCGTGACCCTCGGCCAGGGACTGTATTGACTGCAAACATCTCAATGTGCTAGCAATTCCGAGAAGAAACTCAAGGAATATAATTTTGAATGGTACACGGCTCACCCACGGATGGACCCACATGACCATGTTAGGAAAGTGCTGGGGCCGGCGTACGCCCACCAATACCATATTGAAGACTTCTGGGCAGATTGCAAAGACAACAAAGAGGTACTCATGAGGCATTACATGTGCATGACCGTACAGTTCCTAAGAAGAGTGCAACCGTTCCAAATACCAGACCAGCTCGAGGAGGACGAGTCCACAATAATGCACACGAGGTACCCTGCGGTTGCCAACCTTCCCATATTGTCAATTGACTGGGGCAAGCAAGAGGTCGACGACCTGGATACCATCACCCAACCACTCATAACTCGCACTAAAGAGTGGGTCGACGGGCAGGTGGCGCAACTAAAGCAACAAGGAGTGGTCATAACATATGAGGCACTCAAGAGTGAGCCAAGTGCCACGGAGGACGTTGTCGCCACCACATCAGCTAGTGAGACTTCCAAGTCTCCCCCCATCACCAGGTCTCAAAAGAGAAAAGGAATAGAGACAGCATAGTCTATGGACCCCAAAGAGCAAGCAATGAAAGAAACGGGAGGCTCATCTCCCAAAAGGCTCAAATAGACAGTGGCTTTGACAAAATTGCAGCCTACCTTGCTTCTCCCTGCCCCTCCTGTGCCACCCACCTCTCTCGCTGCAGTTGCCGCTTCCCCTCCAACAGTGGAAATTTCTATCCATCTTGCTCCCTCACCCCCGCCCAGGTCAATAATTGATGTTGACTCCTCTTTTGGCATGACCACTCCCCCTTCCTCTTCTGCTGCTATGTCGCCCATTACATCACTCCCCCTGGCAACAATAGCATCGCCTGTTCCCCTTGCCACTATGCCCGAGGCCCGTGCAAGGCGCATGCAGAGTCTTCCCCCTGAGCTCTCACAGATCCTAATGGACCCCGCACTCCAAGCAGCCCTCGCCCAAGCCCTTGCAACAGCTCAGCCTTCATAACCGCCAACAGGGCCGCCAGCCATGGAGGCCATAATGCAGTTTTTGAAAGAGTTGGAGGAGCAAGAGTAGGAAGCCTTGAGGCCCATTAAGGAGGAGGCCGATGAATATCATGAGCACCGAACCATCGATAGGGTGGTCTATGAGGAGGAGGAGACAGGCTCTTCTGAAGGTGGGGATGAAGAGGATGGCTCAGACGCCAAAGAAATTATCCAAACTTTCGATGAAGACCTTGAGGAGGAGTCGGCTCAGCAGCCAAAGGATGTTGGGGAGGAAGCAGAAAAGTCTCCACTTGGTGAAGAGGGGTAGCCACCAGAAGAGCAGCCAATAAAAGATATCACCGAGGGTGAGACCCATGCTGTTAAGAGCCATGAGGCTGAGGCTACTAAAGAAAAGAAAGAGGAGGCAGCGAGGGAAGAAAGCCCCACCCAGCAATTGTCCACCAAGTTGCTGGTCAAGTGCCTCGTATTTATTCAAGACTCCGATGAGGAGGAGGAAGCTGCCAAAGAAAAGGGAGAAACCCAAAAGGAGAAAGAGGCAGAGGTCTTACCTTTGACAGAAAAGGGTGAGGGCAGCCATGATGCACCCAAAGACAAATCCGCCATGCTCGATTGGTTGGAGAAACAACTAGAGAAAACAACCCCAGAGTTGAAGGATCCAAGGGCGAGATTAGAAGCCATCTTGGCTCGATCCCTGACCACGACAAAGAAAGAGAAGAAGCCCAAGGTCCAATCCAAGATGACGATGGATGCTTCTAGCTCCCGAACAGTACAAGTTGCAACACCTATAGTTGGCCAAACAGGGGTGAGCTATAGTGTCTCCACCATTGACTTAGTGACAGCAACTAGGGAACATAAAGTTGAACACCTGGAGGAATCGGTGGCCACAGTGGTGCACCTAATCAAGTAGGATAAGGTCTCCAAGGACGAGCTCAAGGCACAAGTTGCTGCTCTAACTGACTACATTTAGCAATGGTCCTCAGTGGACGACCTGCCCACTACCTCCACAGCCGCACCGCAGTTGCTCTCCAAAGAACAGATAGACAAAATGGAAAGGAGGAAGAACTTGGAGAAGACCACTGAAGATTGGTTCTGACGGGTCGCATATGTCAGAAACATGGGAATCAGCAGGGCTGTGCGAATAGCCAACAAGTTCTTGGACTTGATCCAGTCCCTAGAGAGCACGAAAAAACTCTGCACCAATTTCCCTGCAACATATGACTCCACCTTCCTGAGAATTGAAGCCATCCTTCAGATGTTGGAGAACACATGGAAGGAGAAGCTAGAGCTAAAAAGAGAGAATCATTGGCTGGTGGATGTATGGCACAGAGACCTCATCAACCGGAAGGAGAGGTTGGAGTAGATCCTGGGCAGGGTGGTTCCCGATATTGAGTGGATTAAGGAAATCCAGGTGGAATGCGCCGAATACCTCAAGATGATGATGGGCTATGATATGCCCACGGTACAAATGGATGCAGAAAAGATCAAGCCATACTTCTAGGAGAAGATGAAGGATGGGACAGCCGGAGTAATCACCACTAAATTCCTAAGTTTTGCTACCCGTGCCTTCGATCGATCAGAGCTATTTAGAGATCAAGGATCAAAGTATGATGAGGATTGGAAGCAGCTAGAAGAAAATGCTAAAGATTGGAGCTATCAGGCATTAAGATGCGAGATCCTCGAGATAGACAAGCTCCAGGCCGTCATCCTCAAGTACATAGAGCATGCAGCTTCCAATGAGCAAGAGGACAGCCCAGGCAAAGAAGAAGATTTCCCTGAGGAGTAGCTACAGCCAGGAAAATAGCAATTAGCTATAGGACAAAAAGAGTAAGAGTGTCATCCACTAGATGATGAAATAGGGAAGAGACAAAAAATGTTTTTAAATTGAAAATCTATTTGGGGGTAGGTGAAACCCTATTTTGTAATAAATCTCGGCCACACAATTTTAATGAATCTTGGCCATTCATTTAACTTTTGGAAAACTATAAATAGAGCACTCCCTCATTTGCGAAAGTGGGAGTTGAGTTGTTGTAAAGGCATGCTGTAGAAATTTATAAGAGATATCATTGACTTGGTGTATTTCCTTGATTTCTCTCATGTCATTTGATTCATTCTCCAATTTAACATGTTCAACTTAGATCTTGTTGCTGTTTAGTTAGTTATTTGCTTTATTTGGATAAATCTTAGGAATGCTGTTGGGTGACTGTGAAAATTTCTGCTTTGTTGATGATCCCTTGGTCCATACTTTTTGCTATTTGCTGAAGGTAGATAGCTGTGCAAAGTTAGCCTAGACTTGATTGTAAAGCTTCCCTAAATCTTTATCTTTGATTCATTCATGCATGTGGTGAATGAAGGATAAAACATCTGCAGCCCTTAGAAGATAGCACAATTTCCATGATACTGTGAAATCCCTGGTTAAGTGGGATATTGTTTTGAGGAATTGTCCATTGCAGGAACTCCATTGTCACTATTCATTGCAAGCTTCAGACTTAAGAACTTTTCCCTTCTTCTTCTCTTTTTCCTTTTTTTAGTAATTGAACAATACCAAGGTTCATTGCACATTGTAAAGCCAAATCCAACAACCAAGTGGAGTTCAAAATTGCTGTTTGAACCTATAGCTGGTGCATAACAACCTTCCATCCTAGGGACTCCATTTCAAGATCCAACTTCATGCTTTGTGTCCACACTTTGTATTTTCTGTAAGACCACCTTGTGATTCTAGCAAATCACATCAAACTACTGAGGTATCTAAGCACTGTCATGACCTGACACCCGAGAGACCTTGGGATAGTGTTCTGCAATTCGATTGTGGGAGATTGTTTTTCAAGAGAGGCAGTGCACCTACACACTGCCTGTGTTGAGAAGTGCATAAAAACACCATCAACACATACTGGCTGGCTCGCACTCACAAAAGGATATGAATATTACAGTGAAACTTTCCTGGGAATTGGACATTCTGACAGGTGACTAATATCTTTCTATGGATATTCATTTACTTGTCAAACCAGGGGACGTAGACTTTAAATGGCGCAGCAAAATATATGCACTAGGAATTTGTTTTGGTCAAATCTTAGCAAAAATACATATTGGAAATAAATTCTATCTAAGCTACAGAATGGTAATGCATAATTCTTTAACTCAACTATGCTTGATTAAAACAAAACCGTGAATAGCTACTTAATTTAAGCACAAACCATGAATGGCCTTTATGCCGCAGAATAGTCACAGGATGGACTTCTATACAGAGTAGTGTAAGACTGAGTTTGTGTAAAAACTTCAAAAGATGAAAGCTAACTGGATATCAGCAGAAAAGAACATCTAACTAATTAACTACGATTACTTACTAAGTGGGCTCCCTTAGCAAGCGCTTCATCGACATAATGTGATGTCAACTCTAACTTCATCGATCTTTATTCATGAAAACGTAACTAAATACATTTTCTTGTTGGTGTTAAAACTAACAACAAACTCCGCTTCTGGTCAAACAGATTCTGTCTTTCATTATCATACTGATTCTTACATGATCTCTGCTACTCTGTTTCTATCTTACCTAAAAAATCATCTATTACTCATTCTATTCCTCTTCTACTACTACCTCGCGCAGGAGGAGTATCTTATTTTTAAATTAAAAGAACAACTAACTAACTAACTTCATCAAAGAAAGACGTGGAAGTAAAGTATATCCCTGAATCAAGGAACAAACTTCATAAATAGATTTATGTATTCAACCCGATTCAGAGAGAATCTAGTGCTCCACTCTCTCCAGATTGAATTTTCATTAAAAAATCTTTCCAAATTGGTTTCGATCAAAGAGTCTTTGGCGGAGATTCCTCAAAGTCGTGCAGGAAATGGGCTTTACTGCAAGGTCGAGATCGGCTGCGCTTGACTCGATCATTCTTTAACAACCTGCGAAACAAAAGGTAATAGACATGCAAGAAGAGGCATATGGTACATACACGATATCTATTCATTAATCACACATTTCAAATCTACTTCACCATTTAAAAACTGTATACGATATACCAGCCATTTTCGGGAGTCAACAGGGCAATAAATGCAATCAAGTCAACACAATAGGCTGCAGGAATATAAAAGTGTCTTGCTATAGGATATCCCCATAAAAGGTTTCAACAAAGTTTAAATAGCCATGAAATAGCAAAAATGAAGTCATTTAAAGGTTTATCATAACATCAAATTATGAGAATATTTTAGGCTCATCAATTTCTTACTTAGCCCAATACCGTCCTCCCACATTAACTTTTCTCGTGGTTTCTCCTGTCAAGAGGGTCGCGATGACTTTGGAATGGATGTTCAAAACTGCATTAGAACCCTCTAAAAATCCTCGCACCTTTCTATATTCAAGGCTCTTCTAATCTAATCGTTAAGATTGTAGCCTAATGAGGATATAGGGCCAGATTAGCACAATCAATGTTAGTGCCTACAATTCAAATCTTGTTTGAAGTCCCAATTGAATATATCTGCTGGTTCATTTGAGTGCAGCTATAAAGTTTAAGGAACCATGTGGTTCTAACTTTCTTAACCCAACAGTCAATTTTTCCCATCTTTTCTCAGTTCTGGTATATGGTAATCTCCAAAATGAATATTGATGTGCCTAGAATTCATCATATACTTGCTTTCTGATGTCAAATATTTTTGTTCTGGCTGAAACATTATTAATACCATATGTCAATGCAAACCAATCTTTCAGCATTGCATGTGGGTTTGAACTTTGAGAGCGTAATGGGACAAGCTCTGTTTTCTCAATTTCCTCATACGTTTCCCACTGTCTGCCATAATTCACCTCATTTTCTGCCCATGATATGAATGCTCTCAAATGAATATCACCAATGTATGGAAGAGGATTCCATTCTGTTTCAAGTGGTATTAAAAATCCATGCAAATAGAATTCACACAGAGAATTCCTTAACCAGTTAGGGGCTGCTTGATATGCTTCATAAAACTCTTTGGCAGAATGAATTATGGGGTCTTGGTTTCTAGAAATTATCATCAATTGAAACCATAAAAACTGTTCTTTGAGGCACATAGCATAAACTCTGGGTGGCGGTCTGCATTCCATAATTTGACCAGTTACCTTTAGCATTTCGTCCATTTTTTCTTTCAATTCAGCAATTTCCTGTTTCTGATTTTCAATTTTCTTTTTCAATTTCTTCTTTTCTATTTGCCACAAACTTTGTTGCATATCAGTCTGGGCAATGTGTCGAAAAGTCACAGTTTGCAGTGTAACTGTTTCCCAATTATTTTTAACAAATTCTAGAAATTCAATTAAAAAGGTTCTCCTATACACAATAATGGCTTTACACATTGCAAGATGAAATACAACTTCAATAGGCACATTTATTTGTTCAACCTGTTCTTGTTCTTGCTGCAGGATAAATTCTTCTTATTGCTGCGATGAAGAAGTTTGTGCTTCCTCCAAGAATTACATAGCAGCATTAACCAGATCATCAAGACTTGGCAACTTGTGCCCATTATGCCCTGCTTCTTTTGTCTCTACTTGTTTCTCTTCAGGAACGACCGAACTCTAAGCAGCATTCACAGATTCATTCCGAGAAACATTAAATTCAGATTCAACAGACCCTTTTGAAATTATAATTACCTCAGGTTTCGGTGAAACAGGGGAGGTCCTAAATTGTTTCCTTGTGGAAACCCTTCTTGGTATTGATGTGGCTGCAGGAGGTGTTTTGGTAGGTTTTCTTTTTCTTGTTTGTTCAGGGGGCTCTGCCCTACCAGAGGATGATGGTGAGCTGGTAATATCAACAGCTGTTGCTGTAGGAGAAACTGCTGCAGGGGAAGGTGCTACAGGAGAGGAGCATTACCTTTTCTAAGAACGAGGGTCAGATTCTGGGGACCCTTCTGCCTTTGATTTTCCTTTCTCCCTCCTAGCGACAGACCTAGTTTGTACCCTAGCAGATGATTCAACTGTGACAGCTACAGGATCGGGTGCTACAGGAGTAGATGACCCTTACCCTATTCCACTAGTAGATGTAATTTCTTTTTTCTTTCTTTGAGGCTGTGGGGTAATTACCCTAGGGGATTGTGGAGGTTGTAAACTCTTTTGGTCAACAAATTATTGCCAGGAGAGAGGTGAAACATCTCTCAAAAAGTGCTCAATAAGCAATTTAATAAGACCATGATGAGTGACAGAGTTATCTTTCCCTTGTTGAGTTCCATGGGCACTTTGCTCTAAAAACTTTAACAAGAAATTCAGAACATTCACAGCCAACCCATGCCTTATATGGCTTAATAATTTAAAATGATGCAAATACAGATAGGAAAAATGGCCTTCATAGGTTAAATACCTCATTATATAAGTGGCATACTCTGAATATGTAAGAGGCAGTGCCACCCGCTTGCATCCTTGCTTGGAGATGTCCAGAGGTCCATCAAATTGTGCATAAAAATTTTAGCCCTTTGGTAAAATTGCTATAGGATCCTAAGAAAGTTTCCAAATACCGGGAGTCTTACATCTCAATTCTCGGCTCTTCGCCTGGGTAAATAACCAGGGGACTTTCATACTCTAAGTGGGTTTAAAGTGTTCTCAAAAATTCTATCGCAGCCTCCTCATCAAAATCATTTAAACTCAGAAAATAATTTAACCATCCACAGAGGCTAAATGCTTGAACTGTCTGTGGGTTTTGCAACAACAATTCATGAGCTACAGGCTCATGTCGTACCAACTGACCACCCATATTGCATTTTTTTTAGCTGAACTCAATTTCTTGCTGAAGATTCAAATTCTTTATTTCCTTTTCTGCTCTGGTTTTTCTCTGTCAAGCCGCCACATTTCTTTCTTTTTTCCAAAAATAAACTTTTTTAAACAAGCAGTCTTAATCATAGTTTGCAAGAAAAAGATGCATTAAAGAAGGTCATGTAATCACGTTTAGAAAGTACTAAAAATATATTAAAGAAAGATTATTTTGCAGTTATGGCAGCGGCAAAAAGATAGGCCTCAAACGATGGATTACCCTGCCCCCTACTTAAAAGATGACATGTGTCCTCACATGTACTAAAAAATAGGTAGAGATTCGGGTGATAATGATCGGTACATGCATAACAGTAATTGAATGGAATGAAATAAATCAAATATGCGATATGAAAAGATATGGCGTACCTTTAGTAATTGCACGTACGTGTGAAGAAAGATGACGGCGCTGCATGAATTGACAAGTTGGAAAGATATCTTAATTAAGGCTGACACGCATAGCCATGGATGGGTGACATGGGCGGACAAGATGAATAGATGGGATGGATGGATGGGATGGATGGATGGAAGATAAATAAGTGAGATGAAGACAATAAATGAGAATGGAGAAAAAGCGGTTTCCTTTTTTTAAAAAAGAAAACCTTTATTATGGGCATGCTGTTTGAAAATTATGGAGAGAAAGGCTAGAGTCAATTCATGAAAGGAAGTAGCTGAGGAAACCAAATGAACCGGCTTCATGAAGTCTTCCTTTGAAACTCCGCTTATGGTACAAATGTGAGCTCCAAGGGCCATTGACGAGCAATTTGAAACGGACTGGATCAATTGTGACCAGCTGCACAGCTCCATTGTCAAACACATTTTCAACTTCATAGGGGCCAAGCTAACGTGTTGTGAGTTTACCCTAGTTTTCTTGGTACCTAGAATCATATAACAAAGCTCAATCTCTAGCAGAAATTTTTTTAGTTTTGATGTGCTGATCATGCCATTTCTTTCTCTGCTATTGGATTACTTATGTATGCTGTAGGGAAACTTTTCTTATTTCGTCCAAAGCATTTAGCTACAAGAGATGATCCTTCTGTGCTTTGGATAAGTCCATGTTGAGTTCAAGAGCTGTCCTTAAAGTTTTATGTGCAAATTCAATGGGTAACATAGTTGTTTTCCCATAGAGCAACTCAAAAAGTGTAAACCTAGTTGTTGTTTTCCATGTAGTTTTGTAAGCCCAAATTGCTTAAGGAAGTCTATTACTCCAGTCTTTCTTATGAATCAGCACTATCTTTGTGAGGATCACCTCAATTTCTCTGTTTGTTAACTCCACCTGACCATTTGCTTGAGGATGATAGGGGCTGGACTTCCTATGTTTGATCTTATAGTCATTCATAAGTGTAGTGATCATATTTGACGTAAACTGAGCTCCTTGATCAGTTACAAGCTCTCTGGGAACTCCAAATCTTGTGAAAATTTGTTCATACAAAAATTCAGCAACTTTGTTATCTCGGGCATTAGTCATAGCTTTTACCTCGACCCATTTTGTGACATAATCCGTGCAAACTAGAATGTATGACTTTCCATTTGATGGTGGATCAATTGGTCCTACAAAATCCATTCCCCATTTATCAAAAGGGGTGACTATTACCTGCGGATATAGTGGCATTTCATCTGACTTAGTTGGTCTTCCCATACGCTGGCATCTGTCACACTTCCTTGTATAGGCCACAGCATCCTTGTGTAATGTTGGCTAGTAATACCCTATTGTAAGGACTTTCATTGATGTTATTTTTGCTACAAAATGCCCTCCACATGGTTCATCATGGCAGGCATGCAATATATCATAAGTCTCATCTTCTCTTACACATCTTCGTATTACTTGATCAGGGCCAGTATAGAACAGACAATTGGCAATCCAGGTAAAGTTGAAACTTTTCTCTGTCAACAACTTCTTTTCTTTTGGGGAAAAATGAGCTGGTATTCTATTTGCTGCCAGATAATTAGCAATATCCTCAGATACCGTATGTATGTACAACAATGGAAAATAAGGTTTATCTAGAAATCTATCAATAATGACCTCTTGTCTCGATGCGCCTAATTTTGAAGTCTTGATAAAGCTCTACAACATTAGCTCTTCCTCGTTTGTCAATGATTGTGATATCAAATTCTAGTAACAACAGGAGCCATCGTGCCAACTTACCAGAGATGGCAGGTTTGTTCATTAGGTACTTGATTGCTGCATGGTCAGTATGAATGAATATCTGATAACCTCGACATAATGCCCTAATTTATTCCAAAGTATATACTACATCGCAAGCAATTCCTTTCTCGTATCAAAGATAGTTGAGTTCAGACCTTGAAGGTTTTACGATAAAGTAGATAGCATGCTCAATTGAATTCTCTTTTTTACTTAAAACTGCTCCTATACCAAAATCAGACGCATCAGCATGTATGTGAAAAGGCAGGTTCCATTTTGGACCTTGAAGAACAGGGGCTTTAGTAAGCAAGTCCTTTAGCTGCAAGAAGGATTTTTCACAGGCCTCGGTCCACTCAAATTGGGAATCTTTTGTTAACAAAGCATAAAGTGGATTGGCAATTTTACTAAAGTCCTTTATAAACCTTCTATAATACCCTACATGACCAAGAAAACTTCTAACATCTTTTTGTTTTGCAGGAGTTTGTAAATTCTGAATAACTTCAATTTTAGTTGTAACCTAATTCCATTCTTTGTAAATATGATGACTTGCAGAACAAATACCTTTCTTCCATCATTAGAAAACACTTTTCACCGCTTTAAAGACAAATTTTGCCTCTACAATCTTCTCTTAATACTTTTCTAAATTCACCGCTTCTTCAAATGTGACTCATATGTAGTGTGCGTGAATCATCCATATAAATCTCCATATATTCATGAGATATATCAAGAAATATACTAACCAAATGTTGCCGTGCATTGCATGCTCAAAAGGCAAGACCTAATAAGCAAATGTTCCCCATGGACAGTAAAGTGGTTCTTGTCTTGATCTTTGTAAAGCAATTTTATCCGGATTATACCGACCGTGAATCCATCTATTAGCTGAAAATACTTTTTACCGCATGAATCTAGTAATTTGGTCTACATGTAATGGAAAAATGATCTTCTTAGTGGCATTACTATTCAACTCTTAATCTACACATACTCTCCATTTTCCTCCTTTCTTGGGACAATGACTAATGGAGAAACCACACGGAATCGTAAATAAAACCAGCATCAAGCAACTTTTGAAGTTCATTTTTCACTATTTCTCTAAGTGCTGGATTTACTCTTCTCTGAGGTTGTCGAACTGGTGAACAATCTTCTTTGATATATATCCTATGAGTACAGACTTGAGGATCTATTCCCTGCATGTCCCCATATTCCCATGCAAAAGTTTTATGTTGTTCTTGTAGCATTTTTAATAAGTCATCCTCTTGAGACTGAGACAACTTACTATTAACATTCAAACAATGATCTGGAGACAATTCTATCTGCTTAATGAGATTACTCATAGAATCAACAGGTAATGTTTGTACCTCTTGTGGAAGCAAGTTATGAAAAATTATCAGAAGTTTAGGCAATGAACTCTCAGAATCTAGCTGCTGCAGGAAACATTGATGCTGACTGTCACTTGGATCAGATAAACTATTTGTATCAAGATTGAATTGTAGAATTTGAAAAAGCAAAGCATCTTCACTTTGAAGTTGAGAGAATGGATCATTTTGAAGCATCATCAATTGAGCCAAAGAATTGGCTTCTTCAGTTTCTTCTCCCACATCTGGCCAAACAGGTTGGGACAAATCTGGTTGAGGTTTAGCAGGTGGATACAAAGCCAATTTCTTTGTGGATTGCCCATCAGAAATGGTCATATCTCTGGAACGACATCCTATAAAAGCATCAGTAGTTGCTAACCATGGCCTACCAAGGATAACTGGATACCCTCCTAAAGTTTCCTTAACTGATAATATTGTAAAATCAGTAGGATACTCCCAAGATTCAAGAGTGACAATTACATCTTCTATCATCCCATCGTGTTTGATCATGGAGTTGTCTCGCGAAGTCAGAATCGCGGGTGTAGACCTATTGTTTGTACTATTCAAGGAGTCCATAGTATGCTTTGCCATTACATTAATGGCAGCTCCTAAATCAATCAAAACATTTTTTACAACTTGGCCATTTATATGTATCTGTACTACAGGGCTTCCAGGGTCAATATACTTTGGAATGACTACATTTCCCAACATTATATCAGCCAATTTCCATAAGACATAAATTGTTTGGGGATCCTTTTTCTTTCGTCCAGGCTTCTTCAAACAGGATTCTTTAATAGCTTTTCCAAAAATAGGAACATCTTTAATAGCCTGAAACAAAGGGATTTGAATTTGCACATTTTTGAGCTGATCTAGAATATCAAAAGTGGGTTCTTCCATGAGTTTAGATTCAGTACTTTGTAACCTCTGAGGAAAAGGTGGTTTATCTTGTCTCTGCAGAACAGGTTCCATAAAAACTGTATCGGGTATAGGTATGTGCTCAGTGGAAACAACAGGTGCATTAGATTCTTCAAGGGGTGAATCAGATATTTCTGTAATCAGAGGTGGTTTGGGAGCAAGTAAAGCACCTGCACTTCGTGATGGATGTCATTAACATTTAAGGCATAAGCTTGATATTGGTTATTTCGTAACATACACAGTCGTTGAGGTCGCATCGCTGCTTATTATTGGGATTAGCAAAGGCCGGGCAGCATAGGCGCTTTTGCTTTGGAGGTCCGTGGATTTGTGGTGAAGTTGTCATAGAGGCGCATAAGGGCCTATTGTTGTAATGGAGGCCGTGCAGTGCAGCCAAGAGACCGGTTTTAAGCGCATTGTTGAGGACCTCTCCATCGGTGTGGATTTTGTTGCCAATTTCCCTCAAGCGTGGGTCCATTGACCTTGTGGTCGGGGCCGCCAACCTCCTGAGGAGACACCATCAGTTTGATAATTGTGACTCTGGTTGAGGTGTGGACTCCATGGTGGTGGTGGTCCATATGCTTGCTGCCATTGGTTATTATAGCTAGAATAGGGATTACCAAAAGTTAAAGGGTCTTGAGGCATACCTTGCCTTTGGGCCCATGGTCTCCTTTGTGCAACAAAGAACACTTGATCATCATAACCTTCCACTAGTTTGAAATTAGTAGGCAGTTGTCTGGCTTCCAGATTAGCCACCATCTTGCATCTGCAATCACGCTTCTTTTGTCTACAGTAGGGACAGAACTTAGCCAAAGCTACCTCAGCTTCTGCATGTTTTTTTTGAGCTTGCATAGTGTCCAATTGTGTAGCCATATTATTAATGATGTCCTACTTGAAATCAAATAGCAGATTTGTGATCTCCATTCGGGAAACTCCACCAGAAGAAGACTTCCCCACTGAAGCATGATGACCTCGACCTTTCTTAACTATTGCTCGAGAGTAGTTAAGGCATATCTTCTATATATCATCCCAAGGCAGTTGAGTTATATCACCTCCTCCCATTAGGTCCAGGGCGTCAATACAGGCATCACTGATTCCCCTTAGAAAGAGTAGTTTCTGAGAGTCCTCGTTAAGGGTATGGTTTGAGTTTCTTTTTAATGAAAACAAAAACCTTGAAATATAATCTTCCAGACTTTCATCCTCCTTCTGCTGAATTTAGAATATGTCATCACCTTTGCTGGCACTCTTACAATATTCCTTATACTTTTCAAGGAATTTCATCTGCATGGCTGCCCAACTATTTACAATGCCTCTTCCCAGACTCATGAACCATCTGAGAGCTCCCTCCTTCAAGGTAGAAGGAAATAGCTTCAGTTTATGAGCGTCTGTGTTGTAGTCATAACTGCGACAGAGGACATCAAATTCAAATAGAAAGGTTTCTGGGTCTTCAGTGACCAGGCCATAAAACTTTGGAAGCAAGGAAGAGGGGATGTTTTTAAGATTGTCAAGATCTTGTCAGAACAATGGGAAACTCAAATGGATTATTGTGATTATTTGCCATGTCCGGTACGGAATAGCAGAGTAAAATGGATTTTCTCTCCTCAGTTTGTTATCAGTCAATAAATGGTAGTCTTCATCAACAGATTTTTAGGGAGGAACCTTCCCAGTGTGTCTCTTCTTCTTCTATGCATGCAATATGGTGAGTAACGGCTTGAAATATTTTGAAAATTTTTGACTAACAGACTAAACTAATGCTGAAAATGACTTTGTCAGACTCCTAGTTAGACGCCATCCCCGGCAATGGCACCAAAAATGGCTCGCACTCACAAAAGGATATGAATATCATGTCTCTCGAATCTCGACATTCTGGACAGTGACTAATATCTTTCTCAGGATGTTCATTTACTATTAAACCAGTGGGACGAGACTTTAAATGGCGCCGCAAAATATATATGCACTAGGAATTTGTTTCTTTTGTCAAATCTTAGCAAAATACATACCGAAAGAAATTCTAAGCTGCTATTAATGGTAATGCAGAATTCTTTAACTCAACTATGCTTGATTAAAAAAAAAAACTATAATAGCTACGACTGAAGCACAAACCATGAACTGAACTTATGCTGCACGAATAGTCACAGGGATGGACTCTCTATGTTGCAGATAGCTAAGATCAGTTTATGTGAAAAACTTCAAAAGATGAAAGCTAACTCGATATCGCTATAAAAGAACATCTAACTAATTAACTACAGATACTTTATCAAGGCCCCCTTAGAAAGCATCTATCGACACATAGATGCTGAACTCCTTAACTTCATCTATCTTTATTCGCGAAAATGTAGAGCTAAATACATTATCTTGTTGGTGCGGAAAACTAACAAATAAACTCTCGGCTTCTAGTCAAACAGATTCTGTCTTTCATTATCATACCGATTCTTACATGATCTCTGCTACTCTATTTCTATCTTACCTAAAAAATCATCTATTACTCATTCTATTCATCTTCTACCACTACCTCGCGCAGGAGGAGTATCTTATTTTTAAATTAAAAGAACAACTAACTAACTAACTTCATCAAAGAAAGACGTGGAAGTAAAGTATATCCCTGAATCAAGGAACAAACTTCATAAATGGATTTATGTATTCAACCCGATTCAGAGAGAATCTAGCGCTCCACTCTCTCCAGATTGACTTTCCATTAAAAAATCTTTCCAAATCAGTTTCGGTCAAAGAGTCTTTGGCGGAGCTTCCTCAAAGTCGTGCAGGAAATGGGCTTTACTGCAAGGCCGAGATCGGCTGCGCTTGACTCGATCATTCTTCAACAACCTGCGAAACAAAAGGTAACAGATGCGCAAGAAAAGGAATATGGTACATACACGATATCTATTCATTAATCACACATTTCAAATCTATCATCACCATTCAAAATGTATACGATATACCAGCCATTTTTGGGAATCAACAGGGCAATAAATGCAATCAAGTCAACATAATAGGCTGTAGGAATATAAAAGTGTCTTGCTATAGGATATCCCCATAAAAGGTTTCAACAAAGTTTAAACAGCCATGAAATAGCAAAAATGAAGTCATTTAAAGGTTTATCATAACATCAAATTATGAGCATATTTTAGGCTCATCACTGGCCTTATTTGGCTTATTCATGAGCATTTTAAAAATATGTCAGCCCTATCCAATCTGTTGTCAACGTCTGGGTCAAAAGGGTATGATACTAATAATAGTACGTTTGAGGACAAAGATGATTCAAAAACTGAATGGGAAGAGGAGGATCCTCCCTCCCCCAAAAAGAAAAATAATAAAACCCTTCTGAGAAAACCCTTGAAGAAAAAAGATTGCCCTACAAAAACCCCCATTAGCACTTCTTAGGAGGCAAAAATTAATAAGAGGGAGCCCCTCACAAAAAAAAATGGTTTCATATTCGGAGGACTCTGTAGAGGACAATTTTGTTGCCTCTAAAGCCACTGCGGATTCTTATACCTCATACCTTGCCACAAATAGAGAGAATAGATCCAAATTCCCCAAAGATCTCAATCCTGATGATCACTACTTCAAGCTAGACTTGGAATTTCTGGATGATATTTTGGTAATTACGAGAAATGGGGTTTACTACTTCAGGATCATTAGGTGGGTTTTTCATGAGATTAAGGACCTCAACTTAAAAAATAGGGTCATTACTAGCAAGTTGGATCAGATGGAAGCAAAAAAGCTTTCCCAAAATACTGTTGAGGTTTTGTGGATTGTGGAAGAGAAAAGGGTGTTGGCCAAGTGCATTCAAAGAACTATTGAGAACACATACAAGATGAAGAAGGAAAATGAGAATAAGGTTAAGCATCTGAAAGGGAAATTGGAAAAATTAGGGAAACTATGAAAACCATCATGGAACATAGCCACAGAGTTGTGAAACAAAATGCTACTATTTTGAGTACAATGTTGGAGAAACTAGAAAATACCCATTAGGGGTCACTGGTTGTGGACCTAGAAGCAAATAAGGATAAAAGTAAGAAAGAGGATTCTAGCCCATCGAAGAGGACTAGAGCCAACCTGAAGAGAAAAGTAGATTCTTCACCTCAGGAGGTCCAGGATCTGAAAAAGGTGACACAAGATATGCACAACCTTGAAGCTGGGGTTGCTGAGACTTTAAAGTCCTTAGGTTAGCTTTGGTTGTACTTGGTGCTAGCTTCGTGCTGGCTTTTTGTTGGTTCTTAGTCATTGGCTACTGTCCTTTTTTGTTTTTTCTGTTTAGTAGCCTTCCTTTTTTTGGGTTCCTTGATGGCTTATTTTTCTTTAGTTTGTAAACTTTGTGGTTTCGAGTCCTTGTAAAACCAATTTTTTCCTTTATCAAAAACATGTATTTTAATGACTTATTTATTACATATTTAGGTGCATCCTACTATATTCCTTTCTATAAGGATTTGTTCTTACCATACAAAATACTTTGTTTAGTTTCAAAATAGTTGAATAAATTTAATCTAATCTTAATTTAGTTATATGGTTGATAAATTTTAAGATGAAAGAAGATAATTAATTCATTTTAATGTTTTGTTCTTTATCTAAATTTGAGAAGTTCTAGTTATTGCACTTAGTGTCTCTATGATAGATCCAAAGATAGATGCTCTTATTGAAACCTTTCTCAATAAGTATCTGATGAAAAATTATATAGATCATAGTTATAAGAATGCATTGCATTTATGGTATGGATCAAATGAAAATATATAAAAATAAGAAAAAAGGGGGCTACAGATAAATATAAATTATGGGAAGATTTAAACCCCTTGGTATGAATAGGTAGAGATGTTAGAACTATGGTAAAAGGGTGCATCTAAAGAAGGAATGTAGAAATAAGATAATGAATGTTAGATATTCCTCGACTAATAAATCATTTAATGATGAAGTTATCCTTCATTAGATTCATATTATCTATTTTAGTAGCTTGTGATTTTGAGGTTAATCAAATGAATGTATAAAATTAATTTTTGGCATGGGGATCTTGAAGAGGAAGATTATATGTGATATCTAGATGGATTTGAGGTAAAACCAGGGAAATTAGTTGAGAAGCTAAAATAGCCTTTATATGGATTGAATCAATCAACTAAATATGCTATCAAAATTTTGATGCATTTTCTTGAATCTTGGTTCTAGTAGAAGTAAATAAGATCATTATATACATTAAATGAATTGATGATAATTATAATTATTTTATTATATGTGGATGGAAATTTATTTATTACAAATAACAATACAAATATTAAGGAGATTAAAAGTTACATTTCTAGTATATTTGACATGAAGGATCTAGAAGTGAAAATATTATTCTAGCAATATAAGTTAATGGCGAATAAGTTTATTAAATTATAAATAGTTTAATTAAAACATGAATATTTACATCATTTTATGGTAGTTTTATATGCACAATAAGAAACTAATAAGTACTAGCGGTTGCATGCACAGGCATGCAACAATTAGCCGATAGGGCTCTATCGCTAATTGCTTTTGAGTGGGAAGTAAGGAAGGAAGTTCTTAATTTTTGCAGTTATTTGAGTGAGTCAAAAAAAGGAAAGCATGTTAATAATTCAATATGGAATAACAGGAGGTTAGTTTATAGTAGGAGGTGAACGAGGATAAGATTTGTTGACTAGATTATAATGAAGGAGGATAAGATTTGTCGAGTAAATTGGTTATGGAAATGTATAATAAAATGGTAGGTTGTGTTAGTTATTTGCAATGTATCGGTTAATTTCAATGTCAAGCAATTAATCATGAATAATTTTAATTACAATAATTCTTTTAAAGTGATTTTAATTAATTACATTTGGTAAATTAAATACAATTTAAATTTTCAAATAATTAGTTCTGGTAATAATAATAATTTCACTCTAAAATTAAAGGTATGATATAATTTTATATGTATTTTAGTTTAATAGTTGGAAGACCTAGATGCACATGTATATTTAACATTTTTCTCTAGGTTAATCAATTAATTGATTAATTATTATTTAATTTTCTTAAGATATGGCAATGCATTGGAAGACTAACAACTATTTGCATAAAACAGGAAATTCATCTTTGATATGCTTTTCTACATTAATTAGTGAATTGATTGATTATTATTTAATTATCTTTAAATAATGCAGTCCACGGGAGATTAAGAACCATTTGCATAGAGCGAGAAATTGATCTTTGGATTTGTACATCAATATTTCTTAGTTTGGAATTGATTATGAAAATAATCTTAGGAGAATGATTTTTTAATTATTTTTTTCTTAATAAATTAGTTGTCAAAAATTAAATAGAATTTAAATTTTAAAATAATTAGTTTTGTTACTAATAATCATTTTGTCAAAAATCTAAGCTATCATATAATTTTAAATGTATTTTACTGTAATAGTTGTTAGGCCTAGATGCACATGTATATTTGATGATTTTTTCTAGTTGATCAATCAATTGATTGATTATGATTTAATTATCATAAGATGGATATAGATACTAATACATGGAAAA
>VDFB02047144.1:9863257-9885419 GCA_007258455.2 Sequoia sempervirens | reverse complement strand
GATGCCAATCTGTTAGGGTGCAAGAAATCAATCAACCTCCTGTGGCTTAAGGAGAAACGGGGCAGCGCTGCGAAGGTTCCCCACGAACTGTTCCGTAGTGATTTCCACGAAGACTATCATGACCTGGTGACCATGTTGAGCAGGGTCATGGGTCTCCCAGCAGCTGCCTACTTCCAAGAGTGGATGGCCTACTACATTGAGCAGATCCTGCGGGGGAATGAGGACGTTAACACCAAGGTCTCATTCGACTGGGGAGTCATCATCAGCAATTGCTTCCATGAACAATTTGTTAATGTCAAGAAAAGCTCTAAGTTCTACATGACCTCCTACCTGGTATACTCCCTGGCAGGTCAAAGACAATACAGCGGACTATTTGTGGTACTAGATCAGGGGCACAGGTGAGGGTTCAAGCCATTTGACAAGTACCCTCAACTTTAATACCACAACTTTAAAAAGGAGTACTGCGGGGTCAATGACCCCTTCATTGGCCATATCATCAGATTAATCGCTGGAGACTTTGAAAGGAGAGTCTCCCACAGTGCCAAGGCACTCCTGAAGGAATATGCCTTCTTATTTATTCAGTTTCCCAAGTTTACCTACATCTGGGCCCAGGGTTTCACAGAGCGGCCAAATAGATTGCCAAGGTACCCAAATGAAAAAATCATCCTCTTGGAGCTTTCTCGGTAGCTCTAACACATCTAGGCCGTCTTCAGCAATAAGCACGTAGCAGGGATCCCCTATCCCGTGACCCTCGGCCAGGGACTGTATTGACTGCAAACATCTCAATGTGCTAGCAATTCCGAGAAGAAACTCAAGGAATATAATTTTGAATGGTACACGGCTCACCCACGGATGGACCCACATGACCATGTTAGGAAAGTGCTGGGGCCGGCGTACGCCCACCAATACCATATTGAAGACTTCTGGGCAGATTGCAAAGACAACAAAGAGGTACTCATGAGGCATTACATGTGCATGACCGTACAGTTCCTAAGAAGAGTGCAACCGTTCCAAATACCAGACCAGCTCGAGGAGGACGAGTCCACAATAATGCACACGAGGTACCCTGCGGTTGCCAACCTTCCCATATTGTCAATTGACTGGGGCAAGCAAGAGGTCGACGACCTGGATACCATCACCCAACCACTCATAACTCGCACTAAAGAGTGGGTCGACGGGCAGGTGGCGCAACTAAAGCAACAAGGAGTGGTCATAACATATGAGGCACTCAAGAGTGAGCCAAGTGCCACGGAGGACGTTGTCGCCACCACATCAGCTAGTGAGACTTCCAAGTCTCCCCCCATCACCAGGTCTCAAAAGAGAAAAGGAATAGAGACAGCATAGTCTATGGACCCCAAAGAGCAAGCAATGAAAGAAACGGGAGGCTCATCTCCCAAAAGGCTCAAATAGACAGTGGCTTTGACAAAATTGCAGCCTACCTTGCTTCTCCCTGCCCCTCCTGTGCCACCCACCTCTCTCGCTGCAGTTGCCGCTTCCCCTCCAACAGTGGAAATTTCTATCCATCTTGCTCCCTCACCCCCGCCCAGGTCAATAATTGATGTTGACTCCTCTTTTGGCATGACCACTCCCCCTTCCTCTTCTGCTGCTATGTCGCCCATTACATCACTCCCCCTGGCAACAATAGCATCGCCTGTTCCCCTTGCCACTATGCCCGAGGCCCGTGCAAGGCGCATGCAGAGTCTTCCCCCTGAGCTCTCACAGATCCTAATGGACCCCGCACTCCAAGCAGCCCTCGCCCAAGCCCTTGCAACAGCTCAGCCTTCATAACCGCCAACAGGGCCGCCAGCCATGGAGGCCATAATGCAGTTTTTGAAAGAGTTGGAGGAGCAAGAGTAGGAAGCCTTGAGGCCCATTAAGGAGGAGGCCGATGAATATCATGAGCACCGAACCATCGATAGGGTGGTCTATGAGGAGGAGGAGACAGGCTCTTCTGAAGGTGGGGATGAAGAG
The DNA here is from genome assembly GCA_007258455.2 of Sequoia sempervirens. Taxonomy (NCBI): domain Eukaryota; kingdom Viridiplantae; phylum Streptophyta; class Pinopsida; order Cupressales; family Cupressaceae; genus Sequoia; species Sequoia sempervirens. Next base: position 9,883,448 of record VDFB02047144.1, on the reverse strand, counting down.
GATGGCTCAGACGCCAAAGAAATTATCCAAACTTTCGATGAAGACCTTGAGGAGGAGTCGGCTCAGCAGCCAAAGGATGTTGGGGAGGAAGCAGAAAAGTCTCCACTTGGTGAAGAGGGGTAGCCACCAGAAGAGCAGCCAATAAAAGATATCACCGAGGGTGAGACCCATGCTGTTAAGAGCCATGAGGCTGAGGCTACTAAAGAAAAGAAAGAGGAGGCAGCGAGGGAAGAAAGCCCCACCCAGCAATTGTCCACCAAGTTGCTGGTCAAGTGCCTCGTATTTATTCAAGACTCCGATGAGGAGGAGGAAGCTGCCAAAGAAAAGGGAGAAACCCAAAAGGAGAAAGAGGCAGAGGTCTTACCTTTGACAGAAAAGGGTGAGGGCAGCCATGATGCACCCAAAGACAAATCCGCCATGCTCGATTGGTTGGAGAAACAACTAGAGAAAACAACCCCAGAGTTGAAGGATCCAAGGGCGAGATTAGAAGCCATCTTGGCTCGATCCCTGACCACGACAAAGAAAGAGAAGAAGCCCAAGGTCCAATCCAAGATGACGATGGATGCTTCTAGCTCCCGAACAGTACAAGTTGCAACACCTATAGTTGGCCAAACAGGGGTGAGCTATAGTGTCTCCACCATTGACTTAGTGACAGCAACTAGGGAACATAAAGTTGAACACCTGGAGGAATCGGTGGCCACAGTGGTGCACCTAATCAAGTAGGATAAGGTCTCCAAGGACGAGCTCAAGGCACAAGTTGCTGCTCTAACTGACTACATTTAGCAATGGTCCTCAGTGGACGACCTGCCCACTACCTCCACAGCCGCACCGCAGTTGCTCTCCAAAGAACAGATAGACAAAATGGAAAGGAGGAAGAACTTGGAGAAGACCACTGAAGATTGGTTCTGACGGGTCGCATATGTCAGAAACATGGGAATCAGCAGGGCTGTGCGAATAGCCAACAAGTTCTTGGACTTGATCCAGTCCCTAGAGAGCACGAAAAAACTCTGCACCAATTTCCCTGCAACATATGACTCCACCTTCCTGAGAATTGAAGCCATCCTTCAGATGTTGGAGAACACATGGAAGGAGAAGCTAGAGCTAAAAAGAGAGAATCATTGGCTGGTGGATGTATGGCACAGAGACCTCATCAACCGGAAGGAGAGGTTGGAGTAGATCCTGGGCAGGGTGGTTCCCGATATTGAGTGGATTAAGGAAATCCAGGTGGAATGCGCCGAATACCTCAAGATGATGATGGGCTATGATATGCCCACGGTACAAATGGATGCAGAAAAGATCAAGCCATACTTCTAGGAGAAGATGAAGGATGGGACAGCCGGAGTAATCACCACTAAATTCCTAAGTTTTGCTACCCGTGCCTTCGATCGATCAGAGCTATTTAGAGATCAAGGATCAAAGTATGATGAGGATTGGAAGCAGCTAGAAGAAAATGCTAAAGATTGGAGCTATCAGGCATTAAGATGCGAGATCCTCGAGATAGACAAGCTCCAGGCCGTCATCCTCAAGTACATAGAGCATGCAGCTTCCAATGAGCAAGAGGACAGCCCAGGCAAAGAAGAAGATTTCCCTGAGGAGTAGCTACAGCCAGGAAAATAGCAATTAGCTATAGGACAAAAAGAGTAAGAGTGTCATCCACTAGATGATGAAATAGGGAAGAGACAAAAAATGTTTTTAAATTGAAAATCTATTTGGGGGTAGGTGAAACCCTATTTTGTAATAAATCTCGGCCACACAATTTTAATGAATCTTGGCCATTCATTTAACTTTTGGAAAACTATAAATAGAGCACTCCCTCATTTGCGAAAGTGGGAGTTGAGTTGTTGTAAAGGCATGCTGTAGAAATTTATAAGAGATATCATTGACTTGGTGTATTTCCTTGATTTCTCTCATGTCATTTGATTCATTCTCCAATTTAACATGTTCAACTTAGATCTTGTTGCTGTTTAGTTAGTTATTTGCTTTATTTGGATAAATCTTAGGAATGCTGTTGGGTGACTGTGAAAATTTCTGCTTTGTTGATGATCCCTTGGTCCATACTTTTTGCTATTTGCTGAAGGTAGATAGCTGTGCAAAGTTAGCCTAGACTTGATTGTAAAGCTTCCCTAAATCTTTATCTTTGATTCATTCATGCATGTGGTGAATGAAGGATAAAACATCTGCAGCCCTTAGAAGATAGCACAATTTCCATGATACTGTGAAATCCCTGGTTAAGTGGGATATTGTTTTGAGGAATTGTCCATTGCAGGAACTCCATTGTCACTATTCATTGCAAGCTTCAGACTTAAGAACTTTTCCCTTCTTCTTCTCTTTTTCCTTTTTTTAGTAATTGAACAATACCAAGGTTCATTGCACATTGTAAAGCCAAATCCAACAACCAAGTGGAGTTCAAAATTGCTGTTTGAACCTATAGCTGGTGCATAACAACCTTCCATCCTAGGGACTCCATTTCAAGATCCAACTTCATGCTTTGTGTCCACACTTTGTATTTTCTGTAAGACCACCTTGTGATTCTAGCAAATCACATCAAACTACTGAGGTATCTAAGCACTGTCATGACCTGACACCCGAGAGACCTTGGGATAGTGTTCTGCAATTCGATTGTGGGAGATTGTTTTTCAAGAGAGGCAGTGCACCTACACACTGCCTGTGTTGAGAAGTGCATAAAAACACCATCAACACATACTGGCTGGCTCGCACTCACAAAAGGATATGAATATTACAGTGAAACTTTCCTGGGAATTGGACATTCTGACAGGTGACTAATATCTTTCTATGGATATTCATTTACTTGTCAAACCAGGGGACGTAGACTTTAAATGGCGCAGCAAAATATATGCACTAGGAATTTGTTTTGGTCAAATCTTAGCAAAAATACATATTGGAAATAAATTCTATCTAAGCTACAGAATGGTAATGCAGAATTCTTTAACTCAACTATGCTTGATTAAAACAAAAACTGTAATAGCTACAACTTAAGCACAAACCATGAACTGGCCTTATGTTGTAGGAATAGTCACAGGGATGGACTCTCTATGCTGCAGGAGCAGTGTAAGACTGAGTTTGCGTAAAAATGTCAAAAGATGAAAGCTAACTGGATATCAGCAGAAAAAAATATCTAACTAATTAACTACAGACACTTACTAAGTGGGCCCCCTTAGCAAGCATCTACTGATTACACAGATGCTGAACTCAGAACTTCATCGATCTTTATTCATGAAAACAGAACGAAATACATTTTCTTGTTGGTGTGAAAACTAACAACAAACTCCACTTCTGGTCAAACAGATTCTGTCTTTCATTATCATACTGATTCTTACATGATCTCTGCTACTCTGTTTCTATCTTACCTAAAAAATCATCTATTACTCATTCTATTCCTCTTCTACTACTACCTCGCGCAGGAGGAGTATCTTATTTTTAAATTAAAAGAACAACTAACTAACTAACTTCATCAAAGAAAGACGTGGAAGTAAAGTATATCCCTGAATCAAGGAACAAACTTCATAAATAGATTTATGTATTCAACCCGATTCAGAGAGAATCTAGTGCTCCACTCTCTCCAGATTGAATTTTCATTAAAAAATCTTTCCAAATTGGTTTCGATCAAAGAGTCTTTGGCGGAGATTCCTCAAAGTCGTGCAGGAAATGGGCTTTACTGCAAGGTCGAGATCGGCTGCGCTTGACTCGATCATTCTTTAACAACCTGTGAAAAAAAAGGTAACAGACACGCAAGAAAAGGCATATGGTACATACACGATATCTATTCATTAATCACACATTTCAAATCTACTTCACCATTCAAAAATTGTATAAGATATACCAGCCATTTTCGGGAGTCAACAGGGTAATAAATGCAATCAAGTCAACACAATAGGCTGTACGAATATAAAAGTGTCTTGCTACAGGATATCCCCATAAAAGGTTTCAACAAAGTTTAAACAGCCATGAAATAGCAAAAATGAAGTCATTTAAAGGTTTATCATAACATCAAATTATGAGCATATTTTAGGCTCATCACTGCCCCCTACTTAGCCCAATGCTGGTCCTCCCACATTAACTTTTCTGGTGGTTTCTCTGAAGTCAGTAGTGGCTGCATGACTCTGGAATGGATGTCCAAACCTGTAATAGAATCCTCTGAAATCCTGACACCTTTCATATCTGCGGTCTTCTAATTCACTGTTAAGATTTGTAGCCTGATGAGGATATAGGGGCCAGATTAGCACAGGGGGTCTGAATGTTAGTGGCAGCCACAATTCAAATCTTGTTTGAAGTCCCAATTGAATATATCTGCTGGTTTGTTTGAGTGCAGTTGTAAAGTTTAAGGGACCATGTTGTTCTGACTTTCTTAACCCAATAGTCAACTTTTCCCATCTTTTCTCAGTTCTGGTATATGCTAATCTCCAAAATGAATATTATTGTCCCTGGAATTCATCATATACTTGCTTTCTGATGTCAAATATTTTTGCTCTAGCTGAAACATTATTAATACCATATGTCAATGCAAACCAATCTTTCAGCATTGCATGTGGGTTTGAACTTTGAGAGCGTAATGGGACAAGCTCTGTTTTCTCAATTTCCTCATACGTTTCCCACTGTCTGCCATAATTCACCTCATTTTCTGCCCATGATATGAATGCTCTCAAATGAATATCACCAATGTATGGAAGAGGATTCCATTCTGTTTCAAGTGGTATTAAAAATCCATGCAAATAGAATTCACACAGAGAATTCCTTAACCAGTTAGGGGCTGCTTGATATGCTTCATAAAACTCTTTGGCAGAATGAATTATGGGGTCTTGGTTTCTAGAAATTATCATCAATTGAAACCATAAAAACTGTTCTTTGAGGCACATAGCATAAACTCTGGGTGGCGGTCTGCATTCCATAATTTGACCAGTTACCTTTAGCATTTCGTCCATTTTTTCTTTCAATTCAGCAATTTCCTGTTTCTGATTTTCAATTTTCTTTTTCAATTTCTTCTTTTCTATTTGCCACAAACTTTGTTGCATATCAGTCTGGGCAATGTGTCGAAAAGTCACAGTTTGCAGTGTAACTGTTTCCCAATTATTTTTAACAAATTCTAGAAATTCAATTAAAAAGGTTCTCCTATACACAATAATGGCTTTACACATTGCAAGATGAAATACAACTTCAATAGGCACATTTATTTGTTCAACCTGTTCTTGTTCTTGCTGCAGGATAAATTCTTCTTATTGCTGCGATGAAGAAGTTTGTGCTTCCTCCAAGAATTACATAGCAGCATTAACCAGATCATCAAGACTTGGCAACTTGTGCCCATTATGCCCTGCTTCTTTTGTCTCTACTTGTTTCTCTTCAGGAACGACCGAACTCTAAGCAGCATTCACAGATTCATTCCGAGAAACATTAAATTCAGATTCAACAGACCCTTTTGAAATTATAATTACCTCAGGTTTCGGTGAAACAGGGGAGGTCCTAAATTGTTTCCTTGTGGAAACCCTTCTTGGTATTGATGTGGCTGCAGGAGGTGTTTTGGTAGGTTTTCTTTTTCTTGTTTGTTCAGGGGGCTCTGCCCTACCAGAGGATGATGGTGAGCTGGTAATATCAACAGCTGTTGCTGTAGGAGAAACTGCTGCAGGGGAAGGTGCTACAGGAGAGGAGCATTACCTTTTCTAAGAACGAGGGTCAGATTCTGGGGACCCTTCTGCCTTTGATTTTCCTTTCTCCCTCCTAGCGACAGACCTAGTTTGTACCCTAGCAGATGATTCAACTGTGACAGCTACAGGATCGGGTGCTACAGGAGTAGATGACCCTTACCCTATTCCACTAGTAGATGTAATTTCTTTTTTCTTTCTTTGAGGCTGTGGGGTAATTACCCTAGGGGATTGTGGAGGTTGTAAACTCTTTTGGTCAACAAATTATTGCCAGGAGAGAGGTGAAACATCTCTCAAAAAGTGCTCAATAAGCAATTTAATAAGACCATGATGAGTGACAGAGTTATCTTTCCCTTGTTGAGTTCCATGGGCACTTTGCTCTAAAAACTTTAACAAGAAATTCAGAACATTCACAGCCAACCCATGCCTTATATGGCTTAATAATTTAAAATGATGCAAATACAGATAGGAAAAATGGCCTTCATAGGTTAAATACCTCATTATATAAGTGGCATACTCTGAATATGTAAGAGGCAGTGCCACCCGCTTGCATCCTTGCTTGGAGATGTCCAGAGGTCCATCAGCAGGCATCAAAAATTCAGCCCTTGCAGCTGCAGGATCTGAAGAAAAGTTTTCTCCAATAGCTGGGAGCCCGGTTACCTCAGCAATTCTGTCTTCGGTTGCAACAACTGTTAGACCCCATATGGTGGCTTCCCCTTCAGAAAGTGTTCACAAAAATTATGTCGCAGCCTCCTCATCAAAATCATTTAAACTCAGAAAATAATTTAACCATCCACAGAGGCTAAATGCTTGAACTGTCTGTGGGTTTTGCAACAACAATTCATGAGCTATAGGCTCATGTCGTACCAACTCACCACCCACATTGCAGTTTTTCTAGCTGAACTCAATTTCTTGCTGAAGATTCAAATTCTTTATTTCCTTTTTTGCTCTGGTTTTTCTCTGTCAAGCTGCCACATTTCTTTCTTTTTCTAAAAATAAACTTTTTTAAACAAACAGTCTTAATCATAGTTTGCAAGAAAAAGATGCATTAAAGAAGGTCATGCAATCACATTTAGAAAGTACCAGAAATATATTAAAGAAAGATTATTTTGCAGTTATGACAGCGGCGAAAAGACAGGCCTCAAACGATGGATTACCCCGCCCCCTACTTAAAAGATGACATGTGTCCTCACATGTACTAAAAAATAGGTAGAGATTCGGGTGATAATGACCGGTACATGCATAGCAGTAATTGAATAGAATGAAATAAATCAAATATGCGATAAGAAAAGATATGGCGTACCTTTAGTAATTGCACGTATGTGTGAAGAAAGATGACGGCGCTGCGTGAATTGACAAGTTGGAAAGATATCTTAATTAAGGTTGACACAGACAGTTGAAGTGGATGGGTGACGTGGGCGGATGAAATGTACGAATGAAATGGATGGATGGGATGGATGGATGGAAGATAAAGAAGTGAGGTGGGGTCGATAAATGAAAATGGAGAAAAGGGTTTTCTTACAAAGAAAACTTTTATTATGGGCATGTTTTTTAAAAATTACGGGAACGCTACAGGAGAAAGGCTAGAGCCTTCGACTGCAGGAAGAGTAGCGGGAGGAACTTGAATGAATTGCTTCATGAAGTCTTCCTTGGAAACTGGCTTATGGTACAATCAGAGTCGGTGGCCATTGACGAGTAATTTGAAACGGACTAGATCAATTGTGACCAGCTACACAGCTCTGTTGTCAAACATATTTTCAACCTCATAGGGCCCAAGCCAGCGTGTTGTGAGTTTACCCTAGTTTTCTTGGTACCTGGAATTATATAACAAAGCCCAATCTTGAGCAGAAAATTTTCTAGTTTTGATGTGCTAATCATGCCATCTCTTTCTCTGCTGTTGGATTACTTCTGTATGCTGCAGGGCGGCTTTTCTCATTTCGTCCAAAGCATTTAGCTGCAGAAGACGGTCCTTCTATGCTTCGGATAAGTCCATGTTGAGTTCAAGAGCTGTCCTCAAAATTTTATGTTCAAATTCAATGGGTAACATAGCTGTTTTCCCATAGAGCAACTCAAAAGGTGTAGACCCAGTTGTTGTTTTCCATGTAGTTCTATAAGCCCAAACTGCTTCAGGAAGTCTATTACTCCAGTCTTTTTTATGAATCTGCACTGTCTTTGTGAGGATCACTTCAATTTCTCTATTTGTTACATCCGCCTGACCATTGGCTTGAGGATGATAGGGGTTAGACTTCCTATGTTTGATCTTATAGTTATTCATAAGTGCAGTTATCAGATTTGACGTAAATTGAGCTCCTTGATCAGTTACAAGCTCTCTGGGGACTCCAAATCTGGTGAAAATTTGTTCATACAAAAATTCAGCAACTTTGTTATCTTGGGCATTAGTCATAGCTTTTACCTCGACCCATTTTGTGACATAATTCGTGCAAACTAGAATGTATGACTTTCCATTTGATGGTGGATCAATTGGCCCCACAAAATCCATCCCCCATTTATCAAAAGGGGTGACTATTACCTGCGGATATAGTGGCATTTCATCTGACTTAGTTGGTCTTCCCATACGCTGGCATCTGTCACACTTCCTTGTATAGGCCGCAGCATCCTTGTGTAATGTTGGCCAGTAATACCCTGTTGTAAGGACTTTCGTTGCTGTTCTTTTCGCTACAAAATTCCCTCCACATGGTTCATCATGGCAGGCATGCAATATATCATAAGTCTCATCTTCTCTTACACATCTTCGCATTACCTGATCAGGGCCAGTATAGAACAGACAATTGGCAATCCAGGTAAAGTTGAAACTATTCTCTATCAACAACTTCTTCTTTTTTGAGGAAAAATGAGCTGGTATTCTATTTGCTACTAGATAATTAGCAATATCTGTATACCAGGGTGTATGTACAACAATGGAAAATAAGTGTTTATCTGGAAATCTATCATCAATGACCTCTTGTTCCTCAGATGCAGCTAATTGAAGTCTTGATAAAAAGTCAGCTACAACATTAGCTCTTCCTGGTTTGTCAATGATTATGATATCAAATTTTTGTAACAACAGGAGCCATCGTGCCAATCTACCAGAAATGGCAGGTTTGTTCATTAGGTACTTGATTGCTGCATGGTCAGTGTGGACAAATATCTGATAACCTGTGACATAATGCCTGAATTTATTCAAAGCATATACTACTGCAAGCAATTCCTTTTCTGTAACAGTATAGTTGAGCTCAGGACCTTGAAGGTTTTTGCTGATAAAGTAGATAGCATGCTCAATTGAATTTTCTTTTTGACTTAAAACTGCTCCTATACCAAAATCAGACGCATCAGCATGTATGTGAAAAGGCAGGTTCCATTTTGGACCTTGAAGAACAGGGGCTTTGGTAAGCAAGTCCTTTAGCTACAAGAAGGATTTTTCGCAGGCCTCGGTCCACTCAAATTGGGAATCCTTTGTTAACAAAGCATAAAGTGGACTGAAATTTTACTAAAGTCTTTTATAAACCTTCTATAATACCCTACATGACCAAGAAAACTTCTAACATCTTTTTGTTTTGCAGGAGTTTGTAAATTTTGAATAACTTAATTTTAGCAGGGTCAACCTGAATTCCATTCTTTGAAATATGATGACCTAGAACAATACCTTCTTCCATCATTAGAAAACACTTTTCACTGTTTAGAGACAAATTTTTCTCTCTACACCTTTTCAATACCTTTTCTAAATTCACCAGTGCTTCTTCAAATGTGACTCCATATGTAGTGAAATCATCCATATAAATCTCTATACATTCATGAGATATATCAGCAAATATACTAATTACTGCTCTCTGAAATGTTGCTGGTGCATTGCATAAGCCAAAAGGCAAGACCGAATAAGCAAATGTTCCCCATGGACAGGTAAAAGTGGTCTTGTCTTGATCTTTAGGGGCAATTTTTATCTGATTATACCGACTGTAACCATCTAAGAAGGAAAAATACTTTTTACCAGACAGAGAATCTAGTACTTGGTCTACAAAAGGTAATGGAAAATGATCTTTCTTAGTGGCATTATTCAACTCTCTGTAATCTACACATACTCTCCATTTTCCTCCTTTCTTGGGGACAATGACTAATGGAGAAACCCATTGGCTGTCAGAAATTGGGTAAATAAAACCAGCATCAAGCAATTTTTTAAGTTCATTTTTCACTATTTCTCTAAGTGCTAGATTTACTCTTCTCTGAGGTTGTCTAACTGGTGAACAATCTTCTTTGATATATATCCTATGAGTACAGACTCGAGGATCTATTCCCTGCATGCCCCCATATTCCCATGCAAAAATTTTATGCTGTTCTTGTAGCATTTTTAATAAGTCATCCTCTTGAGACTGAGACAACTTACTATTAACATTCAAATAATGATCTGGAGACAATTCTATCTGCTTAATGAGATTACTCATAGAATCAACAGGTAATGTTTGTACCTCTTGTGGAAGCAAGTTATAAAAAATTGTTAGAAGTTTAGGCAATGAACTCTCGGAATCTAGTTGCTACAGGAAACATTGATGCTGACTGTCACTTGGATCAGATAAACTATCTGCATCAAGATTGAATTGTAGAATTTGAAAAAGCAAAGCATCTTCACTTTGAAGTTGAGAGAATGGATCATTTTGAAGCATCATCAATTGAGCCAAAGAATTGGCTTCTTCAGTTTCTTCTCCCACATCTGGCCAAACAGGTTGGGACAAATCTGGTTGAGGTTTAGCAGGCAGATACAAAACCAATTTCTTTGTGGACTGCCCATCAGAAATGGTCATATCTCCAAAACGACATCCTATAAAAGCATCAGCAGTTGCTAACCATGGCCTACCAAGGATAACTGGATACCCTCCTAAAGTTTCCTTAACTAATAATATTGTAAAATCAGCAGGATACTCCCAAGATTCAAGAGTGACAATTACATCTTCTATCATCCCATCAGGTTTGACTGTGGAGTTGTCTGCAAGCTGCAGAACTGTGGGTGTAGACCTATTGTTTGAAATATTCAAGGAGTCCATAGTATGCTTTGCCATTACATTAATGGTAGCTCCTAAATCAATCAAAACATTTTTTACAACTTGGCCATTTATATGTATCTGTACTACAAGGCTTCCAAGGTCAATATACTTTGGAATGACTACATTTCTCAACATTATATCAGCCAATTTCCCTAAGACATGAATTGTTTGGGGATCCTTTTTCTTTTGTCCAGGCTTCTTCAAATAGGCTTCTTTAATAGATTTTTCAAAAATAGGAACATCTTTAATAGCCTGAAACAAAGGGACTTGAATTTGCACATTTTTGAGCTGGTCTAGAATATCAAAAGTGGGTTCTTCCATGAGTTTAGATTCAGTACTTTGTAACCTCTGAGGAAAAGGTGGTTTATCTTGTCTCTGTAGAACAAATTCCATAAAAATTGTATCGGGTATAGGTATGTGCTCAGTGGAAACAGCAGGTGCATTAGATTCTTCAAGGGGTGAATCAGATATTTCTGTAATCAGAGGTGGTTTGGGAGCAAGTAAAGTAGTTCCAGACCTCAGATGGATGTCATTAACATTTAAGGCATAAGCTTGATATTGGTTGGCTTCAGAAATATACACAGGCTGTTGAGGCTGCTGCTGTTGCTTATTATTGGGATTAGGCAACGGCTGGGCAGGCATAGGCGTTTGCTTTGGAGGTCCAGGATTTGTGGTAGTTGCTGTAGGAGGCGGCATAAGGGCCTATTGTTGTGGCTATGGAGGCTGCAGGTAGCCAGGAGACTGGTTTTGCCATTGTTCAGGACCTCTCCATTGAGGATTTTGTTGCCAATTTCCTGAAGGTGGGGTCCATTGACTTTGTGGCTGCTGCCAACCTCCTTGAGGAGATTGCCACTGTGGGGTTTGATAATTAGACCAACTTGGTTGAGGTGGATTCCATGGTGGTGGTGGTCCATATGCTTGTTGCCATTGGTTATTATAGCTAGAATAAGGATTAACAAAATTTAAAGGGTCTTGAGGCATACCTTGCCTTTGGGCCCATGGTCTCCTTTGTGCAACAAAGAACACTTGATCATCATCACCTTCCACTAGTTTGAAATCAGTAGGCAGTTGTCTGGCTTCCAGATTAGCCACCATCTTACATCTGTAATCATGCTTTTTTTGTCTACAGTAGGGACATAACTCAACCAAAGCTACCTCAGCTTCTGCATGTTTTTTCCAAGCTTGCATAGTGTCCAATTGTGTAGCCATATTATTAATGATGTCCTGCTTGAAATCAGATAGCAGATTTGTGATCTCCATTCAGGAAACTCCACCAGAAGAAGACTTCCCTATTGAAGCATGATGACCTCAACCTTTCTTAACTATTGCTCAAGAGTAGTTAAGGCATATCTTCTATATATCATCCCAAGGTAGTTGAGTTATATCACCTCCTCCCATTAGGTCCAGGGCGTCAATACAGACATCACTGATTCCCCTTAGAAAAAGTAGTTTCTGAGAGTCCTCGTTAAGAGTATGGTTTGAGTTCCTTTTTAATGAAAACAAAAACCTTGAAATATAATCTTCCAGACTTTCATCCTCCTTCTGCTGAATTCAGAATATGTCATCACCTTTGCTGGCACTCTTACAATATTCCTTATATTTTTCAAAGAATTTCGTCTACATGGCTGCCCAACTATTTACAACAGCTCTTCCCAGACTCATGAACCATCTGAGAGCTCCCTCCTTCAAAGTGGAAGGAAATAGCTTCAGTTTATGAGCGTCGGTGTTGTAGTCATAACTCACATAGAGGACATCACTCAAACAGTAAAGATTTTTGTGGGTCTTCTGTGACTAGGCCATAAAACTTTGGGAAGCAAGGAAGAGGGGATGTTTTTAAGATTATCAGTATCTTGTTGGGGAACAATGGGAAACTCAAATGCAGGAGGTGGATTATTAGGTGGATTATTTGCCATGTCTGGGTGCTGGAATAGCAGAGCAAATGGATTTTCCTCAGGTTCGTTATCAGCTGGGTCAAATGGTAGTTCAATAAATAGGTTTTCAGGGAGGAACCTTCCCAGTGTGTCTCTTCTTCTTCTATCCATGCAATATGGTGAGTAACGACTTGAAATATTTTGAAAATTTTTGACTAACAGACTAAACTAATGCTGAAAATGACTTTGTCAGACTCCTAGTTAGATACCATCCCCGGCAACGGCACCAAAAATGGCTCGCACTCACAAAAGGATATGAATATCACAGTGAAACTTTCCTGAGAATTGGACATTTCGACAGGTGACTAATATCTTTCTGTGGACGTTCATTTACTTGTCAAACCAGGGGACGTAGACTTTAAATGGTGCAGCAAAATATATGCACGAGGAATTTGTTTTGGTCAAATCTTAGCAAAAATACATACTGGAAAGAAATTCTATCTAAGCTACATAATGGTAATGCAGAATTCTTTAACTCAACTATGCTTGATTAAAATAGAAACTATAACAGCTACGACTGAAGCACAAACCATGAACTGGCCTTATGATGCAGGAACAGTCACAGGGATGGACTCTCTATGTTGCAGGAGCAGTGTAAGACTGAGTTTGCGTAAAAACTTCAAAAGATGAAAGCTAACTGGATATCAGCAGAAAAGAACATCTAACTAATTAACTACAGATACTTACTAAGTGGACCCCCTTAGCAAGCATCTACTGATTACATAAATGCTGAACTCAGAACTTCATCGATCTTTATTCATGAAAACAGAACGAAATATATTATCTTGTTGGTGTGAAAACTAACAACAAACTCCGCTTCTAGTCAAACAGATTCTGTCTTTCATTATCATACTGATTCTTACATGATCTCTGCTACTCTGTTTCTATCTTACCTAAAAAATCATCTATTACTCATTCTATTCCTCTTCTACTACTACCTCGCGCAGGAGGAGTATCTTATTTTTAAATTAAAAGAACTAACTAACTAACTTCATCAAAGAAAGACATGGAAGTAAAGTATATCCCTGAATCAAGGAACAAACTTCATAAATGGATTTATGTATTCAACCCGATTCAGAGAGAATCTAGCGCTCCACTCTCTCCAGATTGAATTTCCATTAAAAAATCTTTCCAAATCGGTTTCGGTCAAAGAGTCTTTGGCGGAGCTTCCTCAAAGTCGTGCAGGAAATGGGCTTTACTGCAAGGTCGAGATCGGCTGCGCTTGACTCGATCATTCTTCAACAACCTGCGAAACAAAAGGTAACAGACGTGCAAGAAAAGGCATATGGTACATACACGATATCTATTCATTAATCACACATTTCAAATCTACTTCACCATTCAAAAAATGTATACGATATACCAGCCATTTTTGGGAATCAACAGGGCAATAAATGCAATCAAGTCAACATAATAGGCTGTAGGAATATAAAAGTGTCTTGCTATAGGATATCCCCATAAAAGGTTTCAACAAAGTTTAAACAGCCATGAAATAGCAAAAATGAAGTCATTTAAAGGTTTATCATAACATCAAATTATGAGCATATTTTAGGCTCATCACTGGCCTTATTTGGCTTATTCATGAGCATTTTAAAAATATGTCAGCCCTATCCAATCTGTTGTCAACGTCTGGGTCAAAAGGGTATGATACTAATAATAGTACGTTTGAGGACAAAGATGATTCAAAAACTGAATGGGAAGAGGAGGATCCTCCCTCCCCCAAAAAGAAAAATAATAAAACCCTTCTGAGAAAACCCTTGAAGAAAAAAGATTGCCCTACAAAAACCCCCATTAGCACTTCTTAGGAGGCAAAAATTAATAAGAGGGAGCCCCTCACAAAAAAAAATGGTTTCATATTCGGAGGACTCTGTAGAGGACAATTTTGTTGCCTCTAAAGCCACTGCGGATTCTTATACCTCATACCTTGCCACAAATAGAGAGAATAGATCCAAATTCCCCAAAGATCTCAATCCTGATGATCACTACTTCAAGCTAGACTTGGAATTTCTGGATGATATTTTGGTAATTACGAGAAATGGGGTTTACTACTTCAGGATCATTAGGTGGGTTTTTCATGAGATTAAGGACCTCAACTTAAAAAATAGGGTCATTACTAGCAAGTTGGATCAGATGGAAGCAAAAAAGCTTTCCCAAAATACTGTTGAGGTTTTGTGGATTGTGGAAGAGAAAAGGGTGTTGGCCAAGTGCATTCAAAGAACTATTGAGAACACATACAAGATGAAGAAGGAAAATGAGAATAAGGTTAAGCATCTGAAAGGGAAATTGGAAAAATTAGGGAAACTATGAAAACCATCATGGAACATAGCCACAGAGTTGTGAAACAAAATGCTACTATTTTGAGTACAATGTTGGAGAAACTAGAAAATACCCATTAGGGGTCACTGGTTGTGGACCTAGAAGCAAATAAGGATAAAAGTAAGAAAGAGGATTCTAGCCCATCGAAGAGGACTAGAGCCAACCTGAAGAGAAAAGTAGATTCTTCACCTCAGGAGGTCCAGGATCTGAAAAAGGTGACACAAGATATGCACAACCTTGAAGCTGGGGTTGCTGAGACTTTAAAGTCCTTAGGTTAGCTTTGGTTGTACTTGGTGCTAGCTTCGTGCTGGCTTTTTGTTGGTTCTTAGTCATTGGCTACTGTCCTTTTTTGTTTTTTCTGTTTAGTAGCCTTCCTTTTTTTGGGTTCCTTGATGGCTTATTTTTCTTTAGTTTGTAAACTTTGTGGTTTCGAGTCCTTGTAAAACCAATTTTTTCCTTTATCAAAAACATGTATTTTAATGACTTATTTATTACATATTTAGGTGCATCCTACTATATTCCTTTCTATAAGGATTTGTTCTTACCATACAAAATACTTTGTTTAGTTTCAAAATAGTTGAATAAATTTAATCTAATCTTAATTTAGTTATATGGTTGATAAATTTTAAGATGAAAGAAGATAATTAATTCATTTTAATGTTTTGTTCTTTATCTAAATTTGAGAAGTTCTAGTTATTGCACTTAGTGTCTCTATGATAGATCCAAAGATAGATGCTCTTATTGAAACCTTTCTCAATAAGTATCTGATGAAAAATTATATAGATCATAGTTATAAGAATGCATTGCATTTATGGTATGGATCAAATGAAAATATATAAAAATAAGAAAAAAGGGGGCTACAGATAAATATAAATTATGGGAAGATTTAAACCCCTTGGTATGAATAGGTAGAGATGTTAGAACTATGGTAAAAGGGTGCATCTAAAGAAGGAATGTAGAAATAAGATAATGAATGTTAGATATTCCTCGACTAATAAATCATTTAATGATGAAGTTATCCTTCATTAGATTCATATTATCTATTTTAGTAGCTTGTGATTTTGAGGTTAATCAAATGAATGTATAAAATTAATTTTTGGCATGGGGATCTTGAAGAGGAAGATTATATGTGATATCTAGATGGATTTGAGGTAAAACCAGGGAAATTAGTTGAGAAGCTAAAATAGCCTTTATATGGATTGAATCAATCAACTAAATATGCTATCAAAATTTTGATGCATTTTCTTGAATCTTGGTTCTAGTAGAAGTAAATAAGATCATTATATACATTAAATGAATTGATGATAATTATAATTATTTTATTATATGTGGATGGAAATTTATTTATTACAAATAACAATACAAATATTAAGGAGATTAAAAGTTACATTTCTAGTATATTTGACATGAAGGATCTAGAAGTGAAAATATTATTCTAGCAATATAAGTTAATGGCGAATAAGTTTATTAAATTATAAATAGTTTAATTAAAACATGAATATTTACATCATTTTATGGTAGTTTTATATGCACAATAAGAAACTAATAAGTACTAGCGGTTGCATGCACAGGCATGCAACAATTAGCCGATAGGGCTCTATCGCTAATTGCTTTTGAGTGGGAAGTAAGGAAGGAAGTTCTTAATTTTTGCAGTTATTTGAGTGAGTCAAAAAAAGGAAAGCATGTTAATAATTCAATATGGAATAACAGGAGGTTAGTTTATAGTAGGAGGTGAACGAGGATAAGATTTGTTGACTAGATTATAATGAAGGAGGATAAGATTTGTCGAGTAAATTGGTTATGGAAATGTATAATAAAATGGTAGGTTGTGTTAGTTATTTGCAATGTATCGGTTAATTTCAATGTCAAGCAATTAATCATGAATAATTTTAATTACAATAATTCTTTTAAAGTGATTTTAATTAATTACATTTGGTAAATTAAATACAATTTAAATTTTCAAATAATTAGTTCTGGTAATAATAATAATTTCACTCTAAAATTAAAGGTATGATATAATTTTATATGTATTTTAGTTTAATAGTTGGAAGACCTAGATGCACATGTATATTTAACATTTTTCTCTAGGTTAATCAATTAATTGATTAATTATTATTTAATTTTCTTAAGATATGGCAATGCATTGGAAGACTAACAACTATTTGCATAAAACAGGAAATTCATCTTTGATATGCTTTTCTACATTAATTAGTGAATTGATTGATTATTATTTAATTATCTTTAAATAATGCAGTCCACGGGAGATTAAGAACCATTTGCATAGAGCGAGAAATTGATCTTTGGATTTGTACATCAATATTTCTTAGTTTGGAATTGATTATGAAAATAATCTTAGGAGAATGATTTTTTAATTATTTTTTTCTTAATAAATTAGTTGTCAAAAATTAAATAGAATTTAAATTTTAAAATAATTAGTTTTGTTACTAATAATCATTTTGTCAAAAATCTAAGCTATCATATAATTTTAAATGTATTTTACTGTAATAGTTGTTAGGCCTAGATGCACATGTATATTTGATGATTTTTTCTAGTTGATCAATCAATTGATTGATTATGATTTAATTATCATAAGATGGATATAGATACTAATACATGGAAAACTTGAAGTTGTGGATTAAATAATATTTAGAAAACCATGGAACATTAAATAATTCTTATTTATTTAAAAGTTATTAGTGATCCCCATAAGTACTATAAATGAATATATTTTTTTTCTTTTGTGGTGTTGGATGATTTATTGCTTTCATGGCTCAATAATTTTGTAAGTAAAAGCATTATTATCCATGCGGTTTTATTGAATTAAAAGGTATGCCTTGTTTTGTGGGGAAACAATGATTTATTTGACTTCCAAAAAGATGTTGTACTCAACCCATTGGAATAAAAAAGGAAGCATTAAAAGTAACTAAGTATATGTACAAAACCATCAAAGACAATGTCAAAGTAAAAATAATTAATGGTATTGGGTGCTGCCACAATAATGGGTTACACTTTTTGGGACATCCTGATTTTTTCCTAAACTCACATATTTTTAGAAAATACAATGATTTATGACTTTAAAGGTTCCATTTAAATTATTTTAATCAAAGAGGGATTGATTAAACCCCCTTAGATCAAACCCCCTTGGATAGAACCTTGTTAGATTTAGACCATACCTATAATCGAGTCTCCTCTACACCTATCAAAATGTTGATAAAAAACCACTTTTGATTTACCTTTTGGGTGATCAAATAAATTCATTTAAATTTTATGTTTTGTAAGCCTACAACCCTTATTATAAGCTTCCCTAAAAGTAGAATTTTAAATATGTATAATTTGATTATTATATTTATTTTTTATTTCTTGTGAATGTAGGATTTTCAATGAACATCAAGTTCTTTATTTCACACATACAAAAAAATAGAAAAATAGAGAAAAAAAATCTAAAAAATACATGTGCACTAGGTATTGATGTCCTTATTCGAACAAAAGAAGAATAAGTTAATTCAAATGAATAAAAAAAAGTTATGCAGGCCGAAGTACACCTCTATCCAAATTATAATTACGTTGACTTGGAAAATCAATTAAAAAATAATAATGTAACAAAAAATTATGAAAAAATATCCATTCCCTAGATATTGGTGTGAAAAAATTGTATTTTAAAAATTAGAATTGTATCATATCTATAAAAAAAGTTATGTGGGCCGAAGTAAACATCACTTTTTAAAAATGTTGATTAGTAGAAAAAATAAGTTATTAAAAATTACATAAAATGATTCACAATTTATTTATTTATTTTTTTTTTTAAAATATAATTAGAATCCACACAAAATATCTAACAAATAACTAGTTTGATTCATCTTCAAAACTTTAATGGTTTAGCTGCTATAGGTGTAAGAAAGTGAATGTCTGGTGAAAAATCCTAATTTTAATGTCAAGTTTGGCCAAAACATGTAACCCATTATTGTGGGATCACCCTATTTATAGTCAGCCAATTGAATCTATCTATTGACATGCAAGCATTATATGGTTGGGAGTAGTGAACATTTTTTTTGGAGCACCTGTGTTGAAGCAAATGTATACATAGCATTGAATTGAAATAATCGCCATCTAGAAAATCCGACGTGTGCACACTAAAGCACTTTTGGCCTATAGGGTATGTAGTCAGAAATGTTATAAAATCAACGAAAAATAGCATAAATTATAATTTCATGACGAATGTCATGAATTTTAAAGTCATGACAAATGCCACATATTTTATAACACTTTCTTCCATACCTTGCAAGGTAAAATCATTGCTTTTGGTTCTTCATCTCCACCATTTTAAATGAAATATGTGTAATGCAAATATGTATCCAAACATATATATGATGATTATAATTATGTAGATTTCCACCTACAAAAGCAAGAAGGTCATGAGAAAAACATAGTTTCATGTTTATGAATTACATAGCATGTCATTGACTATGCTTACTTGTCTATGTGGAAAGCTAGATTCTTGGCAGAATTACATTCCATTGCAAAAAAAAGTGAGAGAAATAATTAATAATATTTACAGTTGGTTAACCAAATCTATTTATTGATAATAGGAAAGTTTTGTACTTACATGTGATGTTGGTGGTCCAACAAGAGTGAGCAACATTGGATGAACTAGTTGGAGCAGGAAAGAATATGAAATAGATAATTTACAATATAGTAATTCCCTTGTATGTCTATTGCTTATGTGCAACATTATAAAGGAAAAAATATAGACATAGAATAAAACAGGTTAGCATTATTTGTTGTAAATAGAAAGAGATAAAATATGATATTTTGAATACATGGGATATTGGAAAACAATTGTGTATAAGTAATCTACTAAAAATGTTGAAAAGAGTTGTGGAAATAATGAGAAATACAATGAATAGAATAGAGTATGTTTTTTAGGTGGGCAAGTAAATGTGAGAATTTATGTATCTATGTATATAAGCAGCAACAAATATATGATGATAGAATCCAAAAGCACTAAACCCACACTCGTTGTCTTCCCTACCATATTCGGATCATGAAGCCTCATGGGCTCTAGCCAAACCCCTGAGCAAGAAAGGAAAGTAAGGTCCATGGAAAATCTCAAGGACTCTTATGATATATCAAACAAAAACAAAATTAAAGAAATTCTAAAAACAACTATTGGAAGAGCACTTAAGAATCACAAGTAACTTGACATACACAATTTACAATAGACTAATTTCCTTGAATGTCTACTGTATTCGTGCAACAT